>JAUTBT010002155.1:0-10254 GCA_032361225.1 Lepetodrilus schrolli
TCTACCGCTGTCTGGGAAGGGTATCTACCGCTGTCTGGGAAGGGTATCTACCGCTGTCTGGGAAGGGTATCTACCGCTGTCTGGGAAGGGTATCTACCGCAACACTGCACTGTTGAATACACAGTCTGTCTCACCTTATTCTCACCCAAATGCTCCTATCAGAAATATCCACCTTTACCAGTTGAAGCAAGTCTAGATCTATGTAGAACAAGAGGGTAAAGCATATCTGTGGCTCCTTTTATGGATATCATATTGATCAATATAGCGTATATTTGAATGATTTACTTTCTCCCTCTGAGAGTATGGACTGTCTTCACCGTGCATGTCAGTATGTCTGGCTATGCATTCCTATAGATCATGTATATGGCTAGAGTCAGGCATTGGAATGGTTGCACTATGCATGCCATACCAATGTCTTGCTATGCATTTCTACACACCAAAAGCCAGTTATTGGTATAGATGCACACTAGCCCAGCTTAGGTAAACAAAGCAGCTCAGTACGAGTTGTAGGTTCACCACCGGCAGTTGACACACCCAACCCTATGAAGTCATGAAACGGAAATATTTTCGCCATGTTACATGTGGGCACAATTAGATCGCAAATCAGACAGATTGCAAGATAACATCCAAAGAGTTCTACAAAAAGAGTTCAGCCATGGCCATTTTTAATACCAGATAGCTTGCCATGCTATGAATATCTCAATACATTATAACTAAATCTTAAAATCCTATAAATCCTCTAATATATAATCTTTAAAAGTGTTGTTAGTTGAGAGTAAATACTAAGTTACAATGTTACTCAAGAGGTTAGCTTGTTAGGTATGTTAAATGTAAACTAGAAACTAAGATAGCTCTATTACCATAACACACCTGTTACATACAAGTAGATAAATATGTTTTAGTCAGAGAGGTAACAAGCCGAGAACATAAACATCATCTCAAGTTACGACAGAACAATGCCCGTGAGTAGGACCGTGGGTCTCAGATTCAAACAATACTGTGCCCACACACTCCAGACCTGGGTCAGACATGGGCCAAAGCGAGGTAATCCACATACCTGGTCAAACTGGTGTGCGACACTCTCTCTCTCCACTTCCAATTTTCTCGTTAAACGCTCAAACTGGGCTTCCTGGAACAGCAAGTAAGTTTAATTTCACTCAGAAGGAAATGACAATAAAAACACACGTGGGAGGGATTGTGACATAAGCATTGAAACTTACTGCAAGCCCATGGCAATGAGGGCAATGAGGGCAATATCGTACAGGAGCTGGTCATGGTCCATGTTGATTGCCACACACCTTCATACCACAACTGATTATGACACGAAGATTACAAGTAATTACTAGTAACCCTAGTTTCTCATGTGCCCAGTCCATATAGGTACAATATTCCTCTGAAATCGTCTCTGGATGGTTTACATTGTCCGTTTGTAATCATAGTCTTAAAAAAAAATCTTCGAAAATTCTTGATCTGAGTAATGCACCAAGCGGATGGTACGACTGAAACAAATACCAAGAAATATTTCGATTAGCCACAGGGCAATGCCATCAACATGAATGCTTAGCGAGCTGACAACATCACGGTCTATCACAGTCTATCATTACGCTTTGCCCAGACATCTTGGTGCAATACTTAATATCTATTTTTAACTAGTAATGTGTTGTGTAAAAGTGTGGAGGCAGAACAATGAATGAAAAGGGCCTTATTTAATAAAAAAAAAAAAAATTCACTGCACATGTCAACAATCAGTCATGGTGCTCAAGATGTGAACAAAGCGAACAGAATGATCAAACTTCCTCGTGGCAATTCCATGCAACAGGACAATTCCGATAGGACAATTTCCGACAGGACCAATCTTGACTTCATCAATTTGGACTTGGTGTTAGAAATTACTGCTAGAACAGGGATCGTTCTTTTGTTCCAAGGTAGCTGTGGTTGATGTGTTTCTAACAAGGTTCAATAAACCCTCCCCCAAATTCTGGTTCAATAACCCCTCCCCCAAATTCTGCTGCGATACATTAGAAACAGACAACAGTACACTAGAAACAGATGGCAATATTACACTAGAAAGTAGAAACAGTCAAAACAAAAGCTCTACTGCACAAGCCACTGTTGTAAGTCTTCTATAATAGCGCTGGGATTCATAGACTATATTCTGCTCATATTGGTTCATTGTTACCATGTTAAAATGGTTGGCAGACAACTATTATCCAATACCTGCTCATACAGTGCGATTGTATCGACTTCTGTTCGTTGCCAGTTTACATACGTCCGTCCGTAAAACGGCAGTCAAACAGAACCATGCCGATTTTTGGATTCGATTCCGAGGTGCTGGATTGTGAGTTCACCATTCATTTTATTTATTTCATTTGGGGCGGGAATTGGGGTTTATAGAAGCTTTTCAAGATTCTTTCACTTATATCATGGCTTGAATTCATTGAATGTTTCCAACAACTTCAAAGAACATTGCTATCTATCATGTCTACAGTGCTGACAGATTCATTGGTGAGGGTTTGGTATGTCTGGACAAAATTGACATTACTCTAGAGTAGAAGCATAGAATTAGTATCCAGTCAGCTTACCACTGGTCAGTCAATGCTAGATGTGGCTATGTGCATGCAGAGCATATAGCAAACTTAGGAACTTTTAGTGGTGTTAATCTCATTTATCAATGGTTTATGACATGTCGTATGAAACATTAAATTTGATGTAATCGTATTAAAGCAAATTGGTGAGAACTTAACCTTTAAAAAATAATTGACATTTTACATGGCTTAAGGAGTTAGCAGTGAGTGATTATGGAGTTTAACGTCGCTGTGGGAATCTTCCACCCATTTGTGACGAGGAGTTAGCAGTAGATATATTTCAATCATGCTTCTTCATATTGGACTAATATAAGAAATGTGTGCTTAAATTCAAATGGTAAAGATATTTTTTTACATATTGAAACCATGAGAAAATTTCCAAATCGAAAGTCGAAATTGCATTGGGACTGAAATGTTTAAAACACAGTAAATAACATGAGCAAATGAAACTCAAGTCAGGAGTTTAAGAATAAAACTATCCAATTATGATTTGAGAAGATTGATTGAGAACAGTTAAAGCTCCTAGCATGCACGACTCCGATATGCCTTGTAGATGAACGGGAACGAAAATCGCAATGACCTGGGTGCAGTTGCACCAATCTACATTTATTTGAGACTCAGAAGCTGAAGTGACTGATAGAAACTCTGTGGCAGTGTGGCAGTCACATGTTAATCCATTATCTGAGACAACAGAGGTAAAGTCAGTCATTGAATATGTAGCCTTATGATAGATCTTCTGTAACACTGGTGGCAGTCATCATGTTAATCCATCATGGAAGTAAAGGCAAGGTCACCCTTGTGAATTAATCACAATTGTCCATTTCGGTGAGGTCTATTCCATAGACCCAGATCTGTAACAGGACCCGGACTTGCGGTCTATTCCCCGGACCCAGACTCAATTCCCAGCAGTCTGACTCATGTAACCCAAATTATTAACAAAATGTTTTCATAACACTAACCCCAACCCTAACCACGTGAGCCAATCGGATCACCAGGAATTGGGTCAGGGTCCGGGGAATAGACTGGTCCGGGTCTTGTTCCGTGTTTGGGTCCGGGGAATAGACTCCACCGAGATGGACACATCAGACACTTCTACACCCTGATCAGCACCACCTGGCAACAGTATTGTAATTTCATGAATATGGAAATCGAGGGAAACTTTGTAAATGGACGCGCTGTTGACCATCTTCTATGCAATAGTGACGGCAACATGGTTTTGGTGCTGGTTTCACTTCTGGCAGAAGAGTTGGGTTTTTTCCCCAATAACATTATGAACTACCTTGATGCCATGTCAGATACACTTCCGACCTCCCAAGGTCTTCTGGCTGGCAGTTGGGTAACAGATCCAGGTAATCGTCCCAGGTAACAGATCTGATCACGATATACACGATACGTCAAAGGACCTCTGTATAGCCTGGTCATCATATAAAGCATGCATGCTGTAGTTTTCCCTCAAATTTAATAAATCCTGCAACTGCCAAAGAGAGTTGGCAACAAGTATCCACAACACACAACACACACACACAAAGTAATTGCGTTTTCTTCTCATCCCGGTTTCATTTTCAAATGTCAGAAGGGAATCTTCAACAGTATTTCGGGTAATATCACAGTCTGTAAATGATGGGCCGCTGTAGGATGGCGCGTCCATTTACAAGCTGCAGTATTAATACAAGGCCTTGGAAGACACATTGGTTCATAGTTGATGAATGTTGTTGAGACCAGAAGGCCTGCAATATTTAAGCTTGGTGAATTACAATCTTCTTTTTTTTTGCACACAGTTGATCAATCTGTTGAAGCCGGAGATACCTTAAAAGGAGTGCTGTGTCTAATCCAGCAGTTAGAGGGTTAATCTCAAAGGACCTCTGTACAGCCTGGTCGTCATATTTAACAAATCCTGCAACTGCTAAAGAGAGTTGGCATCAAATATCAAAGAAAATGAATTCATTGATATAGACAGTAATAGTAGATACATAGGCGGGGCGGGTGGTAGCGTAATGATAGAATGTTGGACTTTGGAGGCAAAGGTTCCAGGTTCAAATCCCGCCCGGGGGGCCCGGCATCAATGTTTGTGAAAGTTACCTTTCTGATGCGATATTTATAGGATGCACTGTCTGTAGAATAGTAATGCAGTTATCATCCTTGGTCTTGTCAGTACCAGCCGGTGCTCGCAGGTTTACTGCAACATTCAGCGCTACGGATGTTGTGGGATTCCTCCTACCCTAAACTGACATGTCGTGATATAAGTGAAAGAATCTTGAAAGCGACTCTAAACCCCAATTTAACCTGTTCTACCACTGCGCTACCACCCGCCCCATGACACAAGATAATTGACATTTAGGAAATACATAAATATATGACACAAGATAATTGTCAAGGTTTTCAAATTAAAATTTTAAGATACTTTCCTTTTCGTAGAAATTCTAACACACATTCATTTGACAACCTTAAAATAGGACAATCTTCCTGACAATTCACTGTAATGTGTGTGATATCAGACCATCTAGTGTTAACAGGCTAAGACACTTCCATCACACAATTCTCCCAAGACTACTGGTAGTCTCGGTATCTCACAAGAAAAACTACTGACATCCTTCATGTTGCAGGTTCTAGGGTTAACCTTGTCATGTTGTATAAGACATAGCCGTCCCAAGGGTTATATCCAGACTCCTGTCTGCAAAGCCATCTTCCGACGAGACTCAGGAATATCTGCCCGTGTGTGTTTGTTTGTTTGTGTGTTTGACACATTTACATACATTGGAGTCTTGTCATGTGATACATGGACTATTTTCTTCCTCCATAAGGTTTTGGTATTGTATTGTAACAGGAACTGAGAAACCTAGTCTGCAGACAGGGTTCTCTTATCTCATTGCAACACCCATTCTACAGGATAGTCCTCCCAGACAATGCCCTGCTTACCTCTAGAACATCAGAATGTTTATAACTTCCAATTAATTCTTCTGATTATAGATAAATGTCCGACCACCTGGGAGCTCGTGATCTGTCAGTATGCTACGGACGTTGCAGGTTTCCTCCTGCCCTAAACTTACAAGCCGTGATATAAGTGAAAGAATCTTGAAAGCGGCTCTAAATCCCAATTTCAAAATAAAACACACACGCACAAAAACAGCAAAGCCTGGCATGTACAACTGTACTACACCACCAAAGACTACACCACTACTATTTTTATTTTTATTTTATTGGGGTTTTAAGTCGCTTTCAAGATTCTTTCACTTATATCACGACTTGTCAGTTTACGGCAGGAGGAAACACGCAACAACCGTAGCGCTGAATGTTGCAGTAAACCTACGAGCATCGGCTGGTACTGACAAGACCAAGGATGATAACTGCATTGCCACTCTACAGACATTGATGCCAGGCCCCCTGGGCGGCATTTGAACCTGGAACCTTTGGCTCCGGTTCAACGTTCTACCCACCCGCCCCAAAAATGTGCAGTGTACAGTGTGTAACCATGGTGACAAACATCCCTGTGTTTTCTCTCCAGGCCATGCAGATTCTACGAGGTGGAGGGTCTGCAGTGACAGCAGTCACAAGAGCAGTCACAGTCCTCGAGGTAACTACACACAGTAGCAACAGTCTGTCCCTGTTTATTTACGCTCCAGGCCCCGAGATTACCAACATTCTGAGTACGATTTCATGCTCAAGCTCAAATTTTGCATGGGATTTGTGAACAAAACCTTGAGATGAGCATGAGTTTGTACTCTAACAATTTTCGTAATCTCGGGGTCGGCGACAGAATAGTGGTATTAAGTCGCACTACAATTTACCCTGAATGTTCGAGAGTCTTATGTTACACCCGTCTACATTCTCAGTCTGAAAATTCATGGTGTTCACTGAGATTAACTCAAATACACGTTGAGCACCATTGAAACAGGACCATGCCGATCCTGGGATTCGAAATCGAGTTGCCCAGATTGTGAGTCCAACGCTCTATCGACTGAGCCAAAGGGATAACCCTGCTGGCCAAGACCAGTAGGAGCATCTTCTATCACACATAGCTGCATTTATTTAAAAAATATATTTCAGGATTCTCCTCTTACCAATGCCGGATATGGTTCCAACCTAACAGTGGAAGGAACCGTGGAATGTGACGCCAGTGTAATGGATGGCCGGTCACTTACATTTGGTGCAGTTGGCAGTGTTTCTGGTGAGCTTGTACTTACCTCCCTTTGTGAGCTCTCCTGCTGTTAAAATCCCATATTTACATTAAGAGATTAGTTTTACAACAGGAATAGGAAATTATTTAATATAAAAAAAAAGTTTCATAATTCCTAAAAATAAAACATGGTCATAGTATAGTACTGTTAGTAGACCGTGCCTCGAGATTATGAGTGGTCAGCTCTGGTCTAGAGATTATGAACCTTTTTGAGTTCACTTTCATGCTCAAGCTCCAATTTTATATATGTTATTTGGGGATTTGTGAATAATACTTTTAGTTGGGCATGAAATTGTACTCGAGAAAAGTTTCGTAATTTCAGGGGAATTAAAAAAAAAAAATCTATATATTGTAAGTTGTCCATTTCCCAGTTACCTATCAGCCAATCAGAATACTATAACACTTAGTTGGGCCGGTATAACTTGTGGTTACCCATTTGTAAGTCAGTAGAGCATTGGCGCAGTCTTCAGTTAGATTAACATAGAGACTAAATCTGGCATGAATCAGTCATTTCTCCTCATTTGTATCTCAAACTCATCTCAATTTAAATCAATTAATACAAACACATATGTGTGCAATAATTTCAGATGTACAGAACCCAGTATTAGTAGCAGAACGTCTCGTCCACACACAGTTGCAAGGCTGTCTGTCTCTGGGGCGACTACCCCCAAGGTAAAGTACTTTACCCTCTAATAATTCGAACACCTAAAATAATCGTCGAAAATAATCTTTTTCCAACCCTAAAAATACAAACATTATGATTAATTATTCAAACACATTCAATTTTTTTAAAATAAAAATGTTGCTTCATCTCCATAATGCTTCTGCTATCCGCTATTTGGAAATGTCGAGCTAAATGCATATGATGCACATAGACGTCTAGGTTTCTTGGCTAAGTACTTGTCAGACTCTACTGGTCTGTGTGTCTGTGTTTGTATATTTGAGTCACTTTTAACAGGCTTATCTGTTTATGGAAGAGTTTGGTTTGCATTGGCGCAGCTTTCAAAATTGCTTTGCTCTTTTCTCAGCTTGTGAGTTTACCGCAGGCTGGTGGGTGGTGGCACAATGGTAGAATGTTCGACTTTGGAGCCAAAGGCCCCAGGTTCAAATTCCGACCCGGGGGCCCAGCATCAATGTTTGCAAAAGTTACCATTCCGACGCGATCCTGTATGGATGCGCTGTCTGTAGAAATGCAGGTATCATCCTTGGTCTTGTCAGTACCAGCCAGTGCTCGTAGGCTTACTTCAACATTCAGCGCTATGGATGTTGCAGGTTTCCTCCTGCCCTAAACTGACAAGCTACGGTGTAAGTGAAAGAATCTTGAAAGCTGCTCTAAACCCCAATTAAACATTTTTTTAAATAATTTTAAATAATAAATATGACAGACTGAAATCTACAGGACTGAGCAGTTCTGGTACTGATGAACCAATAATAAACACTGCACTGTGACATTACAAACAGCATATCCTGTCATGATTATGCCAGAAAGGCAACTCATGGGTTTCTTTCAAACTTCAGGACCATTGGCTCCAAACGCTTAGGGTCTACCACTTTTCTTTGTCCCACCTATGTTTATCATCCTGCAAGACATGTCATACTTAGCATCTTTATGAGATACAGTAAGTTTATTTTATAAACAACCTACTGTGCTTATTTGCATAGAATATCTTATTCGAAAAACATATGTAATCTAAATTGTGTTACATTGTATACTTTCATGCATAGGCTGAATTTCTTACTTGTAACAAAATATATTTTACTTGTTACCCTATATCCAGTTAAAGGCATACAATCACAGTTTGTTGACATATTTCATAGTCAAATGTATTTTACATGAAAGTATTTACATTTGATTTGTCTATACAAGTATATTGGGTAACAAGCTACATTTTCTGCAGGTCCCACTGGTTTTCAATATTTTCATATTTTATTTTATATATATATATTTATCTCATGATAAGAACTACAAAAAAAATATGAACATATTGCAAACCAATGGGACCTGCAGAAAATGTAGCTTGTTGCCCGGTATACATGCCTTTGAAATAATATTTATTTCATTTGTTATACATGCCTTTGAAATAATATTTATTTCATTTGTTATATATTTTCATGTTCAATTTTAAATGTCTATGCTCCTATGTGGTGTGGAGTTGATGCGCCATACAAATATTCTATTTATTAGTAGTAGTATTATTGTTAGTATTATTTTCTTCTTCTGTGTATTATTACCGTATTTTTCTTATTCTTTTTCTTATTATTGGGTGAGGTATTCCTGCTACCACTTAAAACACTAATTCATTCATTCATAGTAGTAGTAGTAGTAGTAGTAGTAGTAGTAGTAGTAGTAGTAGTAGTAGCAGCAGTGGTATTATTATTTTTTAAATTATTATTATTATTATATATGTCTGTCTGACTTGCAGTATTCTTGTTGGATCTGGCGCTCATAGATGGGCAAAACAGCAGAAGATTCCGTTGACCGATGTCGAAGGCCTTACAACAGGTCAGTGAAGTTAAACTCTGTATCAAGTAGTTTAAGTTGCCAGCCAATGCTAATAATCCATAGTTGTCCTGTGTGTAATCATTGGGCATAATTACACATATAGATAGATACATGCATTGACAGTGGAGTGATACAGAATATGGCATGTCTCAGTAAAGCCAGGCCAGGCCAGGTTTCCTCTGTATTCCTGGCATGTCTCAATGCTGGCTGTCCGTTAGAGCCAACACTTAATTGTTTACTCTTTATTCATGATCTGTGGATGCAAAGAAGGTCAAAGGCTCTCAAAGGAACAATCCTTAATCATCCCTAATGTAGCAGTCAATTAATGTAGCAGTCAATTGTGAACAGAATTGGGAAGTGTGTGTGTGTGTGTGTGTGTGTGTGTGTGTGTGTGTGTATGTGTGGTTGTTGTGTCTCTGTGTGTTTGTTTGTTTGTTGTGTGTGTGTGTGTTTGTTGTGTTTATTTGTGTGTGTGTTTGTGTGTATGTCTGAAGGGATCTGAATGCTGAACTTGTCAAAAATCAGCAAATTTGTTTGTATGGACAATATTAAACAAACAAATTGTTTAAAATTTAAACCATCTGCATATGCCAAAAAAAGAGGCTATTGTCAAAATAGCTAACAATGCCTAAGTGTTTATTAATTGAAGAATCCAATTTTGATATGTGATTTTCATATTTCTAGAAAAATCATATGGCTTCAAATTTATCGTGTTTATGAATTGACAATAATAAATGGGTTTATTCATGCTTCATTCAGAATATATATCAGTGTATCTTCATGTCCATTTTATTGTCCTGAAATTGAATTAAAGAAACAACAAACAAACATATTTGGTAAACTGGGGATTTTATATTAAACTCACACACACACTCACACACACTACACACACACACACACACACACACACACACACACACACACACACACACACACACACACACACACACAAAAAAAAAATCACTCACAACCTCTAAACATACAGAAATACA
>JAUTBT010002156.1:0-28464 GCA_032361225.1 Lepetodrilus schrolli
CTCTCTCTCTCTATCTATCTATATATATATATATATATACTATAAGCATAGTTGATTTCCATTTTTATAATATATTTAAAAGAAAAATAAATAAATGAATGAATGAATGAATGAATAAATAAATAAATAAATAAATAAATAAATAAATAAATAAATAAAAGATCTATGAGCACACACGCAAATAAACACTCAAACAAAACCAACAACAACAACCGAATGACTAAATCATGGCATGCGTATTGTATAGCGTGGTGATAGAAACGACATTTCAGATATATTTGTCCAAATTTAAGAGCAACACCAGGGCAAATCAAGATTAATGGTCGGTGATATAACATTAATTTGAGACAAAACCCCTCATTTTGTCACAGAGAGGTCTGAAGTAGTGGAGCACAGGGAGAAAGCTTTCACCAAAGCACGATCCGTAATAGTATTGATTTCTTGATTCACAAATTTCAGAGGACCAATTTTCACAAAGCCGCCATGGAACACTGGCGGCAAATCCTAATTATAAAACCAATGGAAGTAATCGAAGTAGCACTGAAAGACCTCGAAGTTGTGCTGAAAGTAATGGAAGTATCAAGTATTACGTCATAAAAAAGCACCCCCACCCCCACCCCCAAAAAACCACCACACCAACAAACACAATAAAATAACATTAATTTAAAAGCATCAGTAAACATTATAATTCCCTTTAAAAATCGACCCGAATTATTATTAGGTAAAACGTTAATGCACGAGTGTTGTTACAAACCGTTATTATTTATTTTTATTATCATTATTATTATTATTAATGATATTATTATTGTTATTATTAATAATAATAACAATAATAAATAATTAAAATAATAATAAACCAATATCACTACTACTAAACCTATATCACTACTACTACTACTACTACTACTACTACTACTACTACTACTACTACTACTACCACTGCTGCTGCTGCTGCTACTACTACTACTACTATTATTTTCGTCATTATTACTATTACTAATTATTTCATCTTCTTATCATGCTTGTTATTATTTATTATCACTATTATTAATACTATTATTTGTATTATATTTTTTATTAAGTTTAGTGTGAAATGGGTCCATAGAATTAACAGTCCTCTATTATTTAATTCATTCTGCAATCTCGCGATACCTCCTCCCACTTGGTGATTCGTGATGAGTCACGAAACGCCAATTAGGCCTGTCGCCACTGTGACCCTTAATTTCAATTAAATTTGAAGGCAGTTCCCTCATAACATAGTAAAGCACAGTTCCAAAATGGACGCCCGATGTCACCACCATCACAAGTGTCAAGGATGACGAAGACATCAAACATCCAGATATCTATTGTATTCCGTTGGATTTGGGGTAAAGGAATTTGATAGTGGGGCAAAAGTATGAGAGGGGGAAAAAATAATTAATTTAAGGGTTATGAAGGATGATTAAATCTGCGTTCCTCTGCTGTTCTCTCAGCGAAAGCAGTTAGGAATTTCCTTTGTCTCTTTTGGCATTCATGGAAAGTTGGACGGAACGCATATATCAGGGAGCAGCGCATTAATTGAATTGAAACTGGCATAATCATCCAACACTCAACTGTCTGTATAACGTTGTGCCAATAGATGGGCATACAGTTTGGCATGAAATGCACTTACACCCCTTTTTCGTAGACTATCCCGGTAAATACTTTGTGGAATGAAAAACAAAAAAAATCAATTTCTTATTTTGTATGCCCTAATCAACATTTTCAAAAGACCTAGGTGAGACAGCATCCTGACAGGACAATTTCACCTCGGGTGTCCTGGTATATTTTTAGCATCCACGTTAGCTATAGTCAGACATGATCCTGACATGACACTATCACCTCGGAGGTGTCCTGGTATATTTTTGAGCATCCACGTTAGCAATAGTCAGACAGCATCCTGGCAGGACACTTTCACCTCGGGTGTCCTGGTATATTTTTGAGCATCCACGTTAGCTATTGTCAGACATGATCCTGACAGGACACTTTCACCTCGGGTGTCATGGTATATTGTTAGCATCCACGTTAACTACACTATGGCTAACGTGGATGCTCAAAAATATACCAGGACACCTCCGAGGTGAAAGTGTCCTGTCAGGGTCCTGTCTGATCCTCTTTGGATCCTGGAACAGGACACCTAACTATTTTTGCTGTGATTCAATACTGTGTTATTCAATATTATGAACAACTTTTATTATTTATATCATTTAACATTTGACAATATACAACTAAAAGTATTGGATGTACATGATCATAAGTCAATGGTTTACTAAGCACACAAATCAATGCCTTTATGACAGGACGGTTTACGCAATTGCGAATAACAATTATTCGGAGGGAAATAGTATGCTTAACCTTCTCCAAATTAAAGCCACGTGGCTATATAGAATCAAGCAGGGCGTGAGTCGTCTCATCTATATGTCAAACCTATAGATCCGCGTGCTGAAGAAAAGCTATAAATAGCCACAGCATTATTCTTAGACTTCCAGAATGATACGAGTTATAAGTAAAAAGAAATAATAATAAAAAGCTTTACGTTAATAATTTGTGATAACTCAAAATGGCATTAGTAAAGTAATATCAAAATGAAATTAGTAAAGTAATATCCCATTATTGCACTATTCTAGTAAAGCAATATCTCAGTATATGACACTAGAGTAATCAGTGGCGGATTCAAAGGGGATCCACTCCACAAAACTATTAGCATTGTTTTAAATATATAATTTATTTACTCGAATATATGTGTATTCGCAAATATGAAGAAAGTCCAGTTGCACTATTGATAGAATATAACACACAGCCAATAATGAATTGACGGCAGTTTCATAACGCGGGCTTAATGGCCACGAACTTAATGTACATTATTACATGATACGCTTTCTGACGTCGGGGATTGAGGAAGACCTCAGGCTATCTATCCAGTCATAACACTGTAATTGTTATAATACGGTAGATTTGTATCTCTACCCATGTGCCAGTGACCACCTCTGACATTTACTACTTCCGGTCTAGTTGTTATGTAATATCGCAAGGTGGGTTAACGTATAATCCCGGTTTTATGACCCGTTTCCGGTCGAGCGGGGATCTGTCTACAAGGCAAGACGCAAAGATAAGGATTCTGTAACCAGTTAGGAGCTGTAACAGCAAGTACCAATGACTTATGTAAATTATATTATTTAAACAATTATCCACGGGGTAATGACACGGGTTACCTGTTTCAGGATAGAGATAAGACTATGCGGATGTCAAAGTACTAAACGGGTTACCTAATATACGAGTGCGGAAACCAAGTCAGATTATTATCCAAATTGGCAATGCACACATGCCCATTAATTTGCATAACGATGCCGTACGTCTTTCTGCAACAGGAAGCAGTAAACAGTCTTCCTAAAATACGTACATGCATGCATTGTGCACATTATTAAGTTAATTAGTGTTCAACTCAATGTTATACATTTTCTCGAATCACATTCGCAGTAACTCTTACAACTTTCTTTTTTAGTTTACGAAACAGGTCATGTTTCCGAAGCTATCGTATACGTAATGACATCGTTAAGTCTTCGTGGGGGAACATTAATGATCATCCCGAAAGAAGGCGTAACTATGTCGGTAAGTATACGACAGCTTAAGGATCATGGCCAAAGAACTGTACAGAACATTTACAGAATCTAAAATAACACCGAAATTAACTCGTACCGAATTGATACGGTCTCACAGTTTATTTTTATATATTGTACGCAACGTATGTCTGAAGTCATTCACATCCCCCCCCACCACCCCCCCCCCCACCCCACCCCCCGAACACACACACACACCCTCCCGACTGGCAACTTTTTTCACTTCCGTTTCCAGCATAAACAAGAACTAAATGTCTCGAGAAATCGGGGGCCAGGTTGTCATCCCAATGAAGTATTTTCAGCCACGTCTCTCTTGACAGGTAATGTCGTACCACCCAGAAGGTCATTGTCCAGCCGAAACACAATCCTACGTAATTAGCTGAAGTATACATAACGGAAGAGGCATACCCGAGACTCCTCAATTATAATGAGATATACTGAGAAGTATTGGAAATGTTATATGATGATATCAGGTTGATATCTACGTAGTGAATCTTGTTATGATCAGCCGGTGCTCGCAGGTTTACTGCAACATTCAGCGCTACGAATGTTGCGGGTTTCCTCCTGCCCTACACTGACAAGCCGTGATTAAGTGAAAACAATCTTGAAAGCGGCTCTAAACCCCAATTAAAAAAACAAACGTGGTGAATTTCTGATTAATCGGAAGATCCCGTTTCAAGTCCGGAAGCCAAATTATTCAGTTTGCAGGAATACGCAATACGCTGAGCATCTATAGCCACGAATTACAATTATATGAAGTATGCAACAATATATGTATTGAAGGTTTCTTTAGAACTGACCTTTTATTATCATGGAAATAGGTGATTAACTATCTCTCTCTCGCTCTCTCTCCCTCTCTCTCTCTCTCTCTCTCTCTCTCTCTCTCTCTCTCTCTCACGTCCTTTAGTTTTGTTATTTATTTTTATTTGTTTATTTATTGTTCCAAGATTTACGTTTTTCAAAGACTAATTGCTCACACATAATCCTGATTCCAAGTCCTTCACGATCACCAAGTAGGAGCAGTTAGGATGTTAGGATTAACTATCTACACTACGACGAGCAATTATTATAACGTAAACAAGCACACTTCATCCAGTATAAGAACTATACAGCAAACCTAAGTTGAAGTAAATGTTTTCAATTTTCTAGATGCCTCATTATGCGGGTAAACAGCAAACAAGCACTTTGTAACCGAGCCTGCTTGAAAAACTGCTTGACTGTCTAGTCTGGAATTCCAACGTACGATTTACCAAACTATAGAGAAACCAGTATTTTTCGTGTTTACTGGCATAGTTGATTGTAGATAAAATGATGTAATGGTTCATGCATATTTCATGGAGTTTGCTTATAAAGATAATGATGCAAATGTTCAAGAAAAATGTATGTTTAAGACAAAACATCATCTGAAATTATGCATTATGCGAAAGATTAAGTATTCATAAACTAATTTATAATATTTGGCATTATTTGGTCGGATACGACTGAAATGTACCTAATTATCGATTGTCATAATTATCTTTTCAACTTTCGTCTGAAACATATGTATGCCCTGGTGGTAACCCGGATGTTCAGAGATGTTATCAGAAAGACAAGCCAGATTTACTAGCATTTTGCGTTGCGTTCTAGGTGCTAAATCAATATACAGAATTGTTTTGGCATGTTTGCGCTAGCAATAATTCGTAACAAATCACTTTTTTAAATTTGTACCTAACATTGACGTTATATTTTGAAAGAGTTCCTATCGGCATTTAACGTAGGCCACGCATTATTTGCGCTATATAAATGTGTATGATAATAATAATTATTAAAGGCATACAATCACGGGTTTGTTTACATATTTCATGGCCAAACGTATTTTTACATGCAAGTATGTACATTTGATGTGTCCAGTGGTACCAGTGGTCGTGAAAGATTATTTTGACCGTGTTTAATTATTAGAGTTATCCCCCTTAATCTATTAGACTATAGGGAATTGAGGTATTGCAGTACATTATTCGGGTTTTAACGGAAATGTAAACTGCAATAGAATTTTATCTATCCTACAGCGGTGAAAAAAATAATATTTGGAGGTACAAAAGCGGTAATATGTATGCAAAGTGCATGTACTTTGCATTTTAAACTCAAATTCGGTCGAAAACGACAACTTAATCTGTGATTGTATGCTTTTAAATCAAGTAACATAATAACTTTCCTATTAAAGAATGCTGCTGACGTAGATGTTTTGTTACTGTAGATGATAGAAGAACTACGATACGTATTTAGTGTATCGTTACAGTGTATCGATAGAGACGTTAGTATTGCATCGCTTTGCTGAACGTACCGGAAGTATTACTTTCACCTGGTGTAATCTGCCGGAACATGTTCGATAACTCTGCGTATTCTGCTAGTGGAACTGACCGTTGTTTAAGCGAGTTACCACACCACCGACCTATAGCCCGCGGCGTGGCAATACGAGGAAATTACGTATTACTCAATGCGCTGTGATCGTTTTAGTCGGGAGATTGACCGATTATCGAAAGTGGACTAATTTCATGTTTGAATGGATCGACGTCGAGACTCGTTGACGGCCGAGGAAGCTGACCAGGCCTCGAGATTACGAAACTTTATGTTTGAGTACGAGCTCAAATTGTATATTGGGATTTGTGAACGAAACTTTGACATGAGTATGAAATCGTATTCAAACAATTTCTTTTTAATCTCGAAAGGGTCGTACTGTAGTCCGGGCCTAACTCTGGGCACGAAATTAGGAAACCTTTCCGAGTACAAACTCATTCTCAACTCAACGTTTTGTTCACAAATCCCCATATAACATTTGAATTTTAGCATGAAAAGGTACTCAGAAAGTGTTGTAATATCGGGGCAAGGGCGTACGTCATGATTTTACTAAAGGGAAATGACGTAAAACTCGATTTTCGCACGGACTCCCGGTACGACCATTTCGTGAAACGCATGCCAGGTTCTCCTGTACGTAACTGCGTAACTGTAATGGTGTAGTCTATGGCGAAGGTATTAACCTACTTTAGAGTTACGTTCTTTCATACAAGTGAGCCGAGACTGTTTAGCGACATCTTTGTTTAAAGGCATACAATCACGGGTTTGTTTACATATTTGATGTTCAAACGTATTTTTACATGAAAGTATGTACATTTGATGTATCTACACAAGTATATTGGGTAACCAGCTACATTTTCCGCATATCCCACTGGTTTCATTATTTCATATTTTATCATTTTTTAAATATTTGTTGTATATGTAGCTTTATTATTACCAGTGGTCATGAAAGGTTGTTTTGACCGTGTTCAATTATTAAAGTTAGTCTATTAGACTATAGAACATTGAGATATTACAGTACATTACCAACTGATTATTCGGGTTTTACCGGACATGTAAACTGCAATGGAATTTTACATGTCCTACAGCAGTGAAAAGATATTTGGAGGTACAAAAGCGATTATATGTATGCTAAATTCATGTACTTTGCATTTTAAACTCCAATTCGGTCCAAAACGATAACTTAATCTGTGATTGTATGTCTTTAACCCTCACCCAGCTACCTTATCGAGTTTGAATGGGACACCGGGCCTCAAAGGCCCCAGGTAGCGGGGTGAGGGCACATGCTGTAAATATGCATAAACTGGCATAGGTAAAAGAAAGGTACATTCCTTTCCATTTTGGCCCATCCTCTACATCAGAGAAATATTCATTCCACGGTGGAATGAAGGTACTGAAATTCTACGAGCTGTTGGTAGAGAACTATCTTGGCCTTGCCATTTATAGATTGTTCAATAGAGCATAATATAGTCAAGATTCAAACTCCTACCATCGACAGTCTACTCACCTATATCTCTCTGACTTTACTTGTGAAGGACGTGAAGTAGTCGGCGCCATTGGTGAATATGTATGTAGAGATTCCAACCACTTTCAGAGCTGTTGTGTTAGATAACCTCCCGCAGAACATTTGTACATATTTCATCTTGTCTAATGTTTCATGGACAAGATTCAGGGGCCTCTTTTCATGAAACTCTCGCATCCATTACGAGACCAAAACCCCTCTCGTAAACGGCCAGGTCCAAAGATTACAAAACGTTATTTAAGTAAGAATTCATGGTCAACTTATATTTCTGTCTATTGTTGACAAATTCCCATATACAATGTTGAGCTTGAGCATGAAATCGTACTCAAAAGGTTTCGTAATCATGGGCCTGGATACCAACATATCACGTACGAGAATACCTACGTCGAGAGGATTATGGTCGTTACAAGAACTTCATAAAAGGGCGCCGTGGAAAGCACGTTCCCTAAAATTACAAAACCATTTTACACTTACATAAAAGACGATAATACACAACAGACATGTATACAAAGCGGAAGGTGTGATGTGGTAGATTTATACAACATGTAAACTTCATTTTTGGACGAGATAATCACTATCGATAGGAATAATGCCGGCAGAACTTATAGTAAATGTGCAATACTGTGCAAGTATAGAATCAGTATGTACAATAGGTTTCATTTTCAATCTGCAGAAAGAAAGTTAGAGATTGAATTATCCATACTGTTGGCGGTACAATGTACTTCGCATACACACCTCATATTTGGTATACAATACCTTGTACTAATCAATCAATATACAACGCTGATTTCTAGCCTAAATCTACTAAAAAAAGAGTTAATGTGTGCATGATCTACTGGTAAAATCTTGTATTTGTACGCTCTGCTGAAGAGATGTTTTCAGCAGCGATTTGAAATTGCATAGCTTCAGTAATCCCCCAAAAGAAATTTAAATTTTAATTTTAAGTAAGCAGATCGTCAGGTATTCATGATGAAACCAACCATTGCACTTGGCGTTTCAGTAAATCTACGAGCACATGTTTGTACTAGCAAACCAAGGAACACTTACACTACGAGAGTTCATGCATTGTCATTACATCCCATCAAAGCAGAAATGGAAAATAACTTCGTGGACATTGATGGTGGTTCCCCAGGATATTTGGCACCAAGCCCAGCGACCTACCACCATGTTTCCACCAAGTTGGCACCATCCCATCCTACGTGTTAGGACTGCCCACATCTTGTAAACTACCGATTTGAAACTGGGAAAACAGTAATAGCTTGCAACTATGGGTTTAAGAAACGCTTTCAAGACTCTTTCACTTATATCACGGGTCGTTATGTTAGGGCAGGAGGAAACCCGCAACATCCGTAGCACTGAATCCCTGGTACTTCCAGATCAAGGGCACTTATCGCTAGTGTAAATAGCATGTTTCATTTTGCGACTGAAAAGTATTATCAGCACTTGTGGCATATATCATTTACCAATGGGTCCTCTACAGTGTTTTTTTTTATAGTTAATTGGCCAATAAACAAGTACAATGACCATTACTAATCTTTTCTCGAGTACGATTTCAGACTAAACAAAGTTTTGTTCCTAAATTTCCATATAAAATTTGAGCTTGAGCACTATATCTTACTCGAAGGGTTTCGTAATGTAATCGCTGGGCCAGGCCAAATTGGTCTGATCCACCCGATCACATACAAGTATGTCTATTAGAACCCTTTCTTCGTGAATAACATACTGTTCTTGTATAAAATAGGCCCTACATCTATTTGAAAGTGATCTACAACAAAGTTTTGGAGGGAAAAAAAAGAGCACATGTAAAGCCATCCTCTACCAACAGCTCGGAAACTTTCAGTACCTTCACATGATTAAAATGAGTGAATCACTCTGAGGCCGAGGATGATGCTATGCAAGATATATATCAGGAAATAAGCATACTTGGATTTATTACGCCAATGACGGTACTGTTGTCGGTCTAAACATTACTGTTGTCAGGCACTTAATCTTTTCTGACGTTACTGTAGTCGTCGAAACTTTCTTTCAAGTGGAATTTCATTAAAACACGTGCATTAAGGTTTTGCGGAAGATGGTGGTGGAATTACACTCTTTGTAAAATCAAAGTCACATTGGTTTCCAACTACACAAACCTCTACAATCATCAATAATTACAACAAAACTCTCTGAAGGTATCGCTGCCATCTTGAATTGACAACAGTAATGCGCTGTTGCTCTTGTCAGGTATCGACAGTGACTGCAATATTCTAAATGAACATTTAAGTTCATAACCATAAAACCATACAAAAGACCAAAATACATACAAGAGCACAAAGTCCATTTCATTGTAATTTCTTTTTAAAGCAAAAAGGAAAGGCAAGACAGTTTATAATCATGTAGCAGACTGTATTCATAGTTGTTCTGATTAATACCATAGATATATTCGTTCAAAGTTGGAATAGACATGGTCCACCATTGGAACAGGTATTGTCTTGAATACATCATATCTAAAATGTCACTTCACAATTACACCCACTTAACAAACCATTCCAAAAGATTATATGATCAACGAAATTGGGTTTCATAAATATTCTACAACAAACTCGAATATAAATCTGAATAGCAATCACAACTGAGTTTTTGTTGTACGAGTCAGAGCTGAATGCAAACAGTCTTTTAGGTTGTGGAAGTGCACCGTCAGAAATCATACATGCGATAGCAATTCAGCGATGCACCAGCGCACGAGAGGGGAAATCACTCCCATTCCGTCGTTCCTGGTGGCTTAGCAGTCAAATCGTACATAACTCGCGATATTCCTGGAACAGTCATCACAGCGTTGACCATCTCATTGACCGTCTGGAGAGAGATCTGCTTTCCTGGGGTGGCCGGGATCCCAGTCATGAAGTCATTGGTGAGGAATGTCCGTATGACAACCGACCTCTGACACGACGGCTGGTGTGACAAGGGGTCGCGGTCAAAGTGCAGAGGGCAGAGAACGATGGGCATCTGGCTTAGATGCTGGGTCTCGCTGGCGTCGTGGAGTACCTTCGTAGCGAGGTAGTCCACCTGACGCAACGTGCTCAACACTCCTTCCGTCAGAAACGTTGGTGTGACGTCTTCGATAGGATGCCTCACGGGTTCTCCGAATACGTACACGACTCTGTTGATACTGTGACATATACGAGGTATGATCTTGGCGATGTTGATCAAGTCTCCCCACTCCGGCTTGACGGCCGACGAGATCGCAGCCACGTAGCTGTACGTCCTACAGTCTCCTTGGACTCCAACAGTTTTGATGGGAAGAAGCGTGCAGAACAGCTGGCTCTCGCCCGTGAACCTCTCCAGCATATCCTGTTCCTCCTTGGCAGTGCAAGCCATCACCAGGTTCAGCATGGAGTGAGGCGTCTTCAAGACGTTGGCAAAGTCCACGATTATCTTCAGCAGTGTGTTGGTCTCTGCGAAGTCCTTCTCCATGTACGGCTCGTCGGTGCAGATGACACGGATAGCCAGCCCTGGACCGGGGAACGGGTGTCGGTTGACCAGCTGCTTCGGAAGTCCAAGGTCTCGCCCGATCATCCGGACCTCATCCTTGTGGAAGTCCTTGAGAGGTTCCACGACCCGACCCTGCTTCCGTAGCTGTCGTACGAGGTCTGTGTCGTTGTGGTGGGTCTTGATGGCATCTGCTCGCCCGCTGGCCAGCTCGGAAGCACTCTCGATCAGATCCGGACGGAGGGTTCCCTGCCCTAGGAACACTTCCTCAGGTTTCAACTTGAGCTGCTCGATAACATCGTTGGCCACCTTCATGAACGTGTCTCCAATTATCTTCCTCTTCTCTTCTGGGTTTGTCGTGGTGTTGAGAGTATTGGTTCTCCGTTTCCTTGAGTTCGGATCCGACTTGTCCATCGGTATGGCGGTAATGCCGTTATAGAACGTGTGAGCCGTGTGCACGACCCGGACTTTCAAGCCAAGTTCGTTCAGAGACTCCTCGACTTGCCGAGACTCGTTCTTTCGCATGAAGCCATTGTCAATGTGGACCGCAATCACCTGGTCCTCTTTCAAAGACTTGTGAAGCAGAGCGGCACACACGGTAGAGTCAACGCCTCCACTCAGCAACATCAGAACCTTATGACTGCCCACACTCTCCTTGATGTACTCCAAACACGCCTTCTCTCTGTTCTTCATGGTGTATGAACCGTGACACTCTGCAATGTTGAAGAGAAAGTTCCTCAGCATGTGTTTGCCATTTTCAGTGAGATCCACCTCTGGGTGGAACTGCACACCATACAGCTTCAGTTTCTCATTAGCGAGACCGGCCACAAGTTTCCCGGAGCGGGCGACCACCTGGAAGCCCTCTGCCGGCTGAGTGATGCTGTCGCCGTGGGTCAACAACACGCTCTGCTGTTTCTCCAGACCCTTGAACAGTGGGCACTTCGGTTCCACAGTGATATCGAACTGGCCGTCCTCGCGGACATCGGTCTTGGCCACTTCTCCAGTGAACTCCTTGTTCATCATCTGCAGGCCGTAGCATATTCCAAGGACCGGAAGTCCGCAGTGGAAGATTCCAGGGTCGTAGCATGGGGCATCATCGTCGTTCACGGAACTGGGACCTCCGGAGATGATGATGGCTTTGAAGCCTTTTTCTTTCAGAGAGAATGCTGGAGTGTCCAGAGGAAGGATTTCAGATTCCACGTTCAACTCTCGTACCTTGCGGTCAATGACCTTTCCATACTGAGCCCCGGCATCGAGGATGACGACCCTTTCTCCCTTGTGATGACTTCCGTTCACGTTATTGGCAGCCTTCATCATTAGTCAAATCTACTGTGTATTCTTGTTGTTTGCAAGGCAGCGAGGTGGGGAAATATTACAGGTTTTGTTTGGCTCTCAACTTCAATACAACAACTGTGGTAGAGTAAACTTTGAATTGGGCCCGAGATTTCAATTACATCTGAAAAGACAAAAATGATTACAAATTTATATTCAACAATTGCACAATTACAAACAGATATCACTAGTAGTACACCTGGATGTAACTTTGTTCTATCTTTTTTTTCCCCAAATCAGTGAAAATCAACAAGCTGTTTGACTTATGATATGTATGCAGGGTGGTTGAAGCGAAATGGTTAAGTGATTTGATCCATTGTTGTATCTAGACCTGTCTATCATTTTTTAAAAAATTAATTATGCCCTAGTTATTTTGATTCCCTGGTTTAAATGATAAGCAATTCAAATGATAAGAAATATCATAGCTCTATGGTACTGTATATACAAGAAATGTAAAATAATATCAATTAAGGCAAAGCCTTAAATGCTCGAAAAGACAGTCACAGTATACTATTTATTATTGAATATCCAAAATATTAATATCCTATTATTACATATCTCTCATGCATGTCGCCTCGACTATGACATCATTTTAAAATGATGTCACTAATTGGCATCTGAATATATTAACGGAAAGACCCACAACACAAATAGGAAAGGGAGCCAGTGTAGCTGAGATGTCATTTTAAATACAGCAGCCAATTATCACATGCTCCTGTTCCGACTGTTATCCGTCCAAAAAGCAAGTACATTGAACAAATCGTTTGTGTCCAGAAACTGGTCACAGTGACATCACTTCCGATTGGCGAAGAATTTTCAACTTCATGCACTGTATGCTTTTGTTTACATTTTCACTGTACATTTTCCCTTTCATACATGCCATCTATAGAGTGAGCTCACACAACCCAGCAGGACGTTAGCTTTGCTCTCTATTAATAGGGTACAAAAAGCTATGAAACCAGTTACAGAAGAACAAAACAGTGACCAATACACCACTACACATGATCAAATTATAATTTTATAATAATCCTAGATGAAATGTGAAGGAAAATTGCCTAGAATACAGCAAATACTGAGGCCTGCTCATAAACGTGCAAAACCTGCGAGTACACGCGAGAACTCGTCTCCTGAACTATTTCATTTGGCAAGTTATTGCGGTTGATTGCTGTGGAGATACATTGCCTAGAAATTCACGATGGCTTTTGGCATCTCGCAGATCTTCAAAATACAGATGAGATGATTTCTTTTAAGCTTTATGTCCCGCAGATCACTTGGTATATACTATCTAAGTTTAAACTAAGGTCATATTATGCAGATTAATGACAATGTAGATTATTACTGAAACCTGGATAAATATTTTCATAAGTTCTCAGCCGTTCAAGCCGGCTCCGTGGCGTAACGGTTAGAGCGTCGGCACAGAATGCGGAAGGTCGCAGGTTCGATCCCTGGTTGCATCATACCAAAAGACGTTAAAAGATGGTACTTGTTGTTCCCCTGCTTGGCGCTCAGCATTAAAGGAGTAAAGCAAGGACTGGTCGGCTCGGAGTCAGTATACTGTGTCCGAGTGGGGTATTAATGTTCTATCTACAGCATGATATACCTCCAAGTGATCTAGCACTAAAACAACAAAACATGGTGGAAACCCAGACTAGTACAAGCAGTACATATGCATGCAAGTCATATGAGTGAACAAATCTTGAAAGTGGCTTTAAACCCCAAATCAACCAACCAAATTTCAGCCGTTAAGTTGGGCAAGGCACAAATTCTGCCATACTCCGCGCAGGCCTTTGTTTACAAATTACACCATTGAAATCAGAGATGGTAACCAGTATTCGTGGCAAGGCGATGTGATTGTACAGCTGTTGTAAGTCTCGAATTAATTAAATTATCACTCAGTCCAGAATCATTGATTATTTTAATCGTTAGTGTTACCGAAAAACATAACAAAATCATGATAAAGTAAGTTTTCAACTCGTTTGTAACTTGTCCAACCTGTTGACATGTAAAAATGCATCCAATATTTCTCCACGATCTATCATTATTCAATATTCAGCCAGCATTTGTATATTCACGATACACGACATAGATCTATATCAATATTATCTATATGCTGTATATTCTGAAATATAAATATGATTTTAAATAGATAGAGAAAGGGCACCTGAAAGACTTTGATTGTCGTCGGCGCTACTCCAAACCTAACCGGAAAATGTGCTCGGGTTATCTAAAGGTTGAAGGGTATTAATACGAAAAAGGATTGCTGCATGTAATGGCGAGTACGAAATATGATGTACATTTGGTTTGTGAAATCTTGCTCATATGTAAATGAATAATATTGAATATGCGATATTTATTAGTCAATTATCTTCATGGACAGATTATAAGTCATAATAGTAGTAATAATAATGATATACATTATTACACTCCATACAAGCTACTAGACAATTATACACATTTATTACCATAAAACGTTGTTTGTATCGAATTTGTATCTACTATACAGTGTTTCATGCTTACAGTTTAATAGTTTTGCCTCTGATTAAGATGATCAAAAAAGATTAATACAATATTTGGCTACATAATTTATCATTTTAAATATTGTCAAGAATGGGTAGTGTTGTTGATGTTCATTCTGTGCATGTTTTAGAGAATCTATGCAGTACACAAATATAATTGTGTACATTATATATTTCAATTTGAGTTTGTTATTATACATATTTATCTGTTAAATAAAATATACATCAATAAATATATATAAACAAAAGAACAATTACAGAAATGTTTAGACATACATGTGCTTACTTTTCAGTGAACCATCTCAAATGACACCTCAATTGTCAAATTCTTGCATCGTGACTGTGTCCTCTAGTATGAATATTATCCTGGCACATGTCCAAACGTATGTTATGTTCTGGCGAGGGCTACGATTCCTTGACCATTGACCTCGTAGAGTAATACTAACAATGAGTACTCCAGAGGACATGTATGGATACCCCGTACAGGAAGAATGCCAATTACTATAAACCTCTATGCCTAATTATTCTAAATTACTGCTTTAAGCTAACAATTATAAGCTCATGATCAATATAAAAGGACCCCCAAGGTTACGAGCATATTGTAATGGTGGATGGCTTGCTCTATAGAATGCAAATATTATTATTATGAAACATTTGTGTGTACGATTTCATTCGAGTTTTGTGCTTAAATCGCAATGCGAAATCTGAGAATGAAATCATACTGAAAAATACTATTGTAACTTCAGCTCAGGTTTATATCCAGCAAATATACTGGATGTACATGTATCAATGTCTGCCAGTGGTTAGTATTAATAGCAGTCTAGTCTTTGTCAAAAATGTTGCAGATACAATTTATTCTCACATTTTTGGAAAATATAACAATATGGTTGGAACTAATATTTTATTTTATTAAATGGGGCAAGTGGTAGCACAATGATAGATCATCAGACTTTATAGTTAAAAGTCAAGGACGCAAAATTACAAAACTTTCTGAGCACGATTTCATGCTCAAGCTCAAATTTTATATGGCGATTTGTGAACAAAGTTTTGAATTCAGCATGAAATTGTATTCACAGGGGCTTAGTAATCTTGGAGCCAGAGTTCAAACCAGACTCAGGGGCACAGCATAAAAGTTACAGTGCTTTTCCTCTGATGTAGTTAATATGATAGTACATGTACATGTATACCAGTATACAGAGTGCAGTTACTATACTATAATCATCCTGGGTCTGACGTTTAATACCAGCCAATGGTCGCAAGTTTCACCCTACATCAACTTACAATCCATAATGTGAGTGAAATAATCTTGAAAGCAGATCTTCCTCTGTGGAAAAACAGGTTACCAATATAAATTGTTATTCCAACACAATTGTTATAGTGACTGCACAATCGTTATATTGACTGCACAATTGTTACATTGACTGCACAATGTTTCAGAGTGAGACACCAATCATAAGACCTTACAAACCAAAATAATATTTTATTGTGTTTAATATAAAATATAGAAATTCTGAAGAAACAGATCCATATATACTACCGTCAAGAAATAAAGGAACGCATAATTATATTACATTTGTTTTCATTCAAAGAGAGGCGTCTGAAAAGTACCACAGTTACACAACCCAAAGAGACAGGTGCAAGCACGTGCCAGATTAGTATTGTCCGTGCATTTTATCGCATGTATTGTAAATTTCATTACAATTACTTGTCTAATTTTTTAGATATACTACTTTATGTGTCCGCATTTGAAAGTACAATAAATATATTAATATCATCGTTCCCTTAAGGTCTGACGGTCGTATAATTCACAATAAAACACATAGAATTGTAACAATTTCCATTTTTATTATTTAGCTCATTAGTAATCAATACATTTATTAATTTCGCAATGTATCACGTGAAGAAATCTTTTCCGATTAATTCGTCAGGAAAATAGTTTTGGTCCACTGGCTCTTCGTGGTCTGGGTTATATTTATAGCCTTGACCGTAACCTGAAATAAAGGAATATTATAAACAAAATATCTCTCGGTCAAGAACTTCTGGCCCCGAAATTACGAAACCTTTTGAGTACAATTTCATGCTCAAGCTCCAATTTTATATGATGATTTTTGAACAAAACCTTGAGTTGAGCATGAAATCGTACTCAGGAAAGTTTCGTAATCTCTTGGCCTGGTGGAACGTGAAGCGAGGGATTTATGCATCAATTTCCGACTTGAATTAGTACTATATGTAGAAACATGAACTTGATAATACAGACCATGCTTTCTAGGTTGGAGCCGGTCATCAAGTAATGTGGGAACAATCTGATCATAATTACCTTTATGGATCAACTGTAGGTTATTGAATTAAGTTAAAAGTTCAAATTCTATGTAAAAGAGTAGGGGTACCACGATACGCCTACCTCACAATGATACTAGGCTCGCGATACGACGGGTTTTATACATGATACTTTTGTTGTCAAAATCTTGTTCACAACGAGTAAACATTATTTCCGGTTTTGCTTACGAAGGGTGTTACTCTTCACAATGACCTCGCGATTAAGAAATCTCATTGACTTGCTATCAGAGTCTGGACCATGCAGATTATTGGGGGTACACTGTAGTATAGATTCAATAGTTTGATGGTTTCTAAATTAAAAAAGCTAAATGTATCGATGTGAACATGTATTTTTAAATCGATCTATAATAGAAGAATGAATCAATTCACAATTGACCTTTCTGACGTGATATTGATATGATGCAATGTCTGTACCATAGCAACGTAATTATCACAGAAAATCCTTAATCTGTCAGTACCAGCCAGTGCTAACAGGTTTACTGCAACATTCAGTGCTACAGATGTTGTGGTTTTCCTCCTGCCCTAAACTGACAAGCGATAATATAAATAAAAGAATCTTGAAAAAAAACCCAAAAACAACAACAATCGATTGTATAGCTCTGTGAATCAGGATTCAGCAGGTTAAAGGTCAACTACACATACCCAGGTCTTTCATGAGTTTGGTCGGGGCATTCCTTAGATGTAGTGGCACTGATGGCAGAGGTCCCTGGTGTTCGCGAACACACGTTTTGGCGTTCTTGTATGCACGGTACACTTCCACGGACTTGGGAGCGCGGGCCATGTACACACAGCACTGGGCGAGAATTACCTGGTAACACAGCATCGACTAGTAGAATACCAGGCCCCGAGATTATTTAGAGACTATTTACAGATTATTTAGAGTACAATTTCATACTCAACTCATAGGTTTGGTCACAAATCCTCATATAAATTTTACAAATCTCCATATAAGATTTGAGCTTGAGCATGAAATCGTACTCAAAAGGTTTGTAATCGTGGGGCAAGGTATGCTCCATAGATTTTGAGTGGCTTCATGATGTGAATTCACTTAAAATATCAGGGAAATATTAGATTAATGTATTGTTTTAAAATTTTATTTTATTTAAAAGGCATTTCTTCATTCTAATTTTGTCAAAAAGTATTACTAGGAAAGATAGTATTTGTAATCTTTCACAAACATGCGTTGTAACAATATTGTAACAATATGCACCAAAATACATTAAAACTTGGCTTCAATTTTTTTTAAAATTCTTTTAAAAAAAAAATCATAAACATTTACTTTACTTTATTATTTTTATAATTTACTGTTTCTACACAAGTCTTCCTTACATCACATTCTGGCATTCCAATAACGTGACAGGCTTGATATGCAGCCACTGCCTGGTTGAGAGCTGAAGTATCAGCCAGACCTGGAGGGAGAATACAGTACACATAATACAGCATTATTTATACAAGAAGGCAGTTGGACTTCGGAGCCAAAGGTTCCAGGTTCAAATCCCGCCCCGGGGGCCCGGCATCAATGTTCGCGAAAGTTACCTTTCTGACGCGATATTGATAGGATGCGATGTCTGTAGAGTGGCAGTGCAGTTATCATCCTTGGTCTTGTCAGTACCAGCCGGTGTTCGCAGGTTTACTGCAACATTCAGCGCTATGGGTTTCCCCCTGCCCTAAACTGACAAGTCATGATATAAGTGAAAGAATCTTGAAAGCGACTTAAAACCCCAATAAAAAAATACAAAATAAAATAAAATAAAATAAAATACAAGAAGGCTCTTACATGACAAGTACCAGTGAGGCAAGACAATAGCACAGCAATCTCGTTAAAATCAGATATGAAACTGATATTCAGATATTTGGACACTCGCTACCAGTACTTTCGTTATGTTTTGTCAAATAATGTTTAAGGAGCGAAACAAGATCTGACTTTAATTAGATTGATAGCACAGTGGTGTGGCATTTGACAACAACCACAGGATATCAAATTTGAAACCCAAATTTAAGGTTCTCTATTTTCTTTGCAAGCAGAGATAGTGGTAGAGCATATCTCCCTTGGTTAGTGTTCATAAATTGATCATTGCGATATCACAGAAAAAACACACAAAACTTCAAATTACCCAAATTTTGATAAAAATTCAACCCTGTAGTATTCATCATTAAGTGAGATTAATTAAAAGAAGACATAACAGACTTACCAATGTCTTCACTGGCGATACGAACAAGTCTTCTGGCTATGTACAGTGGGTTCTCTCCCCCTTCCAGCATACGAGCCATCCAGTAGAGGGCAGCATTAGCATCAGAGCCACGAATAGACTTGTGCATCGCTGAGATTATGTTGTAATGTTCTTCACCTTTGTAGGAAAATTACATTAAATTATATCATTTGATTGATTAAAAAAGCTGCTTCATTATTTCCATGTTTTCAATAGTAGTCTTTATTTCACTGTATGTTCACACGTCGTGTCACCTGCACATAGCTTGACATAAATAAAATAAAATAATATTCAATGGCAAGAAATTTAATTCTAAAGTCAGTAGCAGACTATGAAAAAAAGCTCAGTGAGTTTCGACGACTGTGAGATATTTTATGTCGCAGAGATCCTAAATGACTGCATGCTAGTGTGCTACTCACCTATAGCTGCACAATGTTTGATTTTGGAAATCGCAGTTGAAGTCATATAGTGCACAGAGATGCTGTAGCATACTATGCTACCGGCTTAATGTATCAATTAATTAAAGCTTGCAAGGTATAGGTATATCTACACAACACATTAGTTATTTAATTTCATGTATTTTGATTTCAGCACTTAAATGATGTGCTATATAAATGAAACTATTATCATTATCATTATCATTACCTGCTCTATCATACACTACATGTGACCTCTGCAAGCCTTCAGTGACATGCTCCTTGGTAACAATGACAGCCTCACTCTGGTTCGTCCCGCTGATCTGCGTGGCAGCGACACGAGACTGCACTGCCATCTGCAGGCCATTGAGAGCGGCTCTGGCATCGCCGTCGCAGAGATTGGCCAGAGTTGTCACTGCATCTTTCATAACCCATACATTGGAGCTGAAAGCATTGTATTATCAATAGCTAATGCTCCAATTAATTAAAACAAGAAAAAAATATCAGGAGAAAAATAGCGCTTAAATAATGAGCCGCTTTCAAGATTATTTCACTTATACCACGGCTTGTCAGTTTAAGACAGGAGGAAACCCGCAACATCCATAGCACTGAATGTTGCAGTAAACCTACAAATACTGGCTGGTACTGACAGACCAATGATTTTCTGTGATTAATTAAGGTATAACTAATAGACAGTTCAAATTAATATATGCAATACTGTAATATATATGAAGGAAAAATCTTTTATCCCACGAAAAATCTGGTAGTGTTCTGGTAGTCAGATAGTCTTCTGTGACAAAGATCTACTGACAATAAAGGTGCTTCTAGAAGTGTCCGAGTTGAAAGCTGGCAGTTTCTGGTATAATTTCATTGCCCACCTAATTCCATTGTCTTGACTCTGAACCTGCAGCTCTGTAACATCTTCCTTAGATTCAGCTACTCTGGCTCCGAGTTCTCCGACAGCTCGCTCAAGGATGTGAGAGAGTTCCTCTGTGGAGAGTTTGTTCAGGACGATGACGCGGCACCGACTGAGGAGTGCGCTGTTGACTTGAAACGAAGGGTTCTCTGTGGTGGCCCCTATCAGAGTGATCGTGCCGTCCTCAACATGGGGCAGTAGAGAATCCTGGAGAGAAGGAAATATTTTATGTCTGCTTCAACCACTGGTAAGAATTCTAAGATAAAAACCAGATTAACCCTCTCCATGCTGAAGGCAACCAGAGATGCCCTAAAGAGCAGCGACTGTGCTTAATCCAGCAGGGAGAGGGTTTAAAGGATTCTTTTAAGCACTCGAGGAAGAGTTCTGGTCCTGAGATTACAAAACTTTCTCGGTAAGATTTCATGCTGTACTCTAGGGGACTGATCACATTTGGGATAATGTATTGCTGGGTATTTTGGAGTTTGACATCAGTGCAGGAATATTTCACCCATTTGGGTTAATTTACAGCAGGGTGGAACCTGCAACACCTTTAGCAGTGTTACAGTAAACCTCCAAGCACCAACTCATACTGACAAGCCAAGGACATCTACACATATTGCTTACGGTACCTGTTGCAGTTTGTTGAATCTGTGAACTTCATCCAAGAAAAGAATGGTTTTCCGTTTAAACATTTTCTGATCGTTCTTAGCAATGGTCACCATTTGTTTGACGTCATTCACTCCGGATGTTGTAGCCGACAGCTGGACAAACTTTATGTTGGTGCGATGTTTGCAGTTGTTAGCAATTATCCTAGCCAATGTCGTCTGCAATATCAAATATAAATGGTTCTTTTTAGCACTTTTCAGGTTTTAGACTCAACTAGACAATGTTGTAGGTCAATATGTATATGATATCCAAAAGTGACAAGTTACATGCTTAGCCATTAATAGTCATTATTATTGCCATTAAATCGTATAAAATGAAAAATGTAATAAACATATTACATAACTTCATAAATCTTTTTAAAAAAATCAAATTTAATACATCGTTGTTCAAAGATAAAAAATGTAACAAGTAAATGTCTATTAGGTTATTTCAGAGAGAAAAAAATTAAATACATAAAATTATTACATTGCAAAATATTATTATCTCATGGATGATATAAAGACTATTGTCTGTAATGGCGATCCTAGGGAAAATTAATTACTCTTGATAAAATTAAATTCATTAAAGGACTGTAAATTAACCACTTGAATGTTTCTTACTATAAGAATTATATACTACATATCATATATTTATATACTATAAGAGTTATCTTGCAGCAGTATAAAATTTAATGGTCCCTCTGAAAATGAAAATAAGTATAGATTTCAAACACAGAATTCCATTTGCTATGTTCATAGTAGGAATGTGAAATTTCAACAAAGTAATATTGAATATATATATTTTAATTAGACAAAATTTTGAAATGGCAAATTTTCTGTGAGAGAGTTGCTTTAAACGTAGCATTACAAACAATCAGTCGCTGGGTCAGTGCATCAAGGATAAATGTTCACATAATATAACATAACCTTTCCACATCCTGGGGGACCCCACAGCACCATGGACGGAATGTGATCTGACTGCAGCAAGGAATACAGAAGAGTTCTCCTTCCTACAGCTTGCTCCTGGCCAACATACTCTTCCAGGCTAGACGGGCGCATTCTCTCAGCCAAGGGAACGAACTGCTGCTTGATTGAATTAGAAATGGGTCTATTGACTCCCACTGGAGGCAATGCTAATGCAGTTTCTTCTGGTACTTTATCAAATATTTTCAGTGAATGTTTTTTCTCAATGTTAGGAAGTGATTTTTCCTTGTTAGTGGGAACACTTGAATCCTGTATTAAAATGTCATCATCGTCACTTTCAGAGTTAGATTTATCTGGAGGTGAGACTACATTCTGTTTGGTGGTTGTGTTGGTCACCGATAGCTTCATTTTCTTATAACTAGAATTGCTAGACGTTGTCAGAAATCCCCATGCTTGTTTCGTTTTTGAATTACCATCAAGCTTTCTTTTGTTTGAACTTGTCATTGAGGTATTCTTTTCAGAATCGCTAAAGGATATATTCAGACATTCATTTACGTGTGTGTTGATAAACGAAGCTGGGAAAACTTTGCCACACACAGGGCAATCGGTGTTGTTCTTTTCAGACATCCTCGTGTCCGGTTGTAAACATGACGGTAAACATTTAGAGTAACCTCCCTTAAATCTAGCATGCGGGAAGGATTTTGAAAAATGTATTTTATGAGCGCATCTTATTTACTGTACTTTGAGAAGCTTAATAAAATACCATCTAAATAACTATTTTCCTTTTATTTTTAATTGGGGGTTTTAAGTCGCTTTCAAGATTCTTTCACATATCACGACTTGTCAGTTTAGGGCAGGAGGAAAGCCGCAACATCTGTAGTGCTGAATGTTGCAGTACACCAAGGATGATAATGCATTGCCACTCTACAGACATCGCATCCTCTATTTTACCTAAACTATTCCTTGATGATACATCCGTCGTTATTTTAAGTTTTACACACGTAAATATATTCATCTACTGGCATACAAGCAAATATGTATTATCCAGATGAAGTCTCTCTGATAATACTCTGCCCATTAAATCATGCATTTCAAAAGAAAATATGATGATGACACATGCACAAGATAGTATGCACACATTCATCAGGATGATATCTACTGGATTTATACAAATGGAGCATTGATTTCATAATATTGTACAATGAAAGCCAGTAAGATTTCCTGCAAACAGATTACAAAGATATACGACAAAAAATAACAAAAATCATGTGAAGTCATCAATTTAATCAAATTCATATTCATACATGTAATACACTCCATTATTAAACTCTGATTCAGAAAGCAAGTTCCCCTACATTCAGCATACAATATATATACACAACAGTAACGTCACACTGCCGAACAATTGTTATGAAGTTATACTCCAACCAACTGCAGTCAGGCTGTTATATTAGCAGTGTTAACACTCCCTTCTTGCTGTAGACCAGCATAGATAATGAATACAGTAGTGCTGTTATTAAAGTAAGCAGTTGAAAGTTTTTAACTTGGGGGGGAGTTCGCAAATATTGAGTACAGCTCGTCTATTGACTTTACAGAATATATCGATCGGTGACAGAAATGTTTAAACAAGGACGTAAGCATGCCGTGCCTTCATGATCTCTAATTATCAATAGCACTCGGCTTTAATTATAATTCCTCTTCCTTCCACAAACTCTGCATCTTCTGCAGACTAGTCGTCAGCAAGATCACATATCACCAACAAGATCACATAGCACATCAGCAAGATGATGTGATGCCAGTAAGATCATGCGATAACAACAATATCACGTGATGATGCCAACAAGATCATTTGATGCCAGCAAGATCACATGATGTCGACAATATCACATGGTGCCGCCAGCTTGATCACGTTACGTCAGCAAGTTCATGGAGGGATCACGAGTCCTGGGATGACGAGTCAGACCGGTCTCTGCGACGTGGTGACCCCCGACCCCGCCTCTCCTGGCCGTTGTTGTTGTCATTCTCCGGCATGATCCCCTCCCAGCCGTGCGGCTCGATCGTGTGTTTCTTGCCGTAGGGTGGCGGACCAATCAGCTTCTCGATGTCGTCATACGTCAGTACCTCTGACTCCAACAGTGTGTCTGCCAGCTGAAATTGTTCATTTGAATTGGGGTTTAGATCTGCTTTCAAGATTCTTTCACTTATGTAACATGGTTGAAGTAATGAAGACAACAAAAAATTACTATTTCTGAAAAAAGATTATTATCATATATGGTTCTTACCTTATGCAATTTTTCTTTGTTATTCTTGAGAATCTCTTCAGTGTGACGGTAGGCCTTGTTCACAAGACTTCTTGCTTCCTGAAAATGAATGTATTTTTAGAAAAAAAAGTAAGAAATGTCTGCTGCACAAATAAAAATTTTCATGTTCCTTAATCAGGCACTTTCTTTCAAATTATTAATTCAATTATATAAAAAAGTTTAGATCATAATTTTATGTGGCATCATTTCACATTTGCCATATGATAGCAGTTCTTCTCTCATCAGGAATCAAAGAAAAGACAGACTGAAAAGACTGTAGGAAATATGGTCATATGAGCAGCCCTGCTTTTCCAAAATGGGGTGTATGTGGGTGTTTGTGCAAGCGTGAAAAATTTTACATTAGTTTTTTTTAAAAAGGGGATATGAAAAGAATGCATAAGATGCACCTTCCCTATGATAGTCAAACCCCGGAAACACCTCTACCTGGTAGAGAGTGGAGTCTGCCCATATCCTACCTCATCCATGATGGATGCCAGGCGTTTGCTGTAGGGCTTCGTGCCGACTTGGTCAGTGAATGTGGGTGGGAAGGACAGGTAGCCAACGGTCTCGTTCATCCCATACGAGCGGATCTGGTCAAATGCCATCCGAGTCACCTTCTGAAGGTCATCCATTGCTCCTGAAGTCAAACGTTGTGAAAATGTCACGGCTTTACAAGGAGTTAACTGAAAATGTCACGGCTTTACAAGGAGTTAACTGAAAATGTCACGGCTTTACAAGGAGTTAACTGAAAATGTGCATGTACCATCCTTAAGTGTTCTCATTCATTTCCTAATTATCAATTTGATGGAATGTGCAATCTGCCACCGAAACTAGCAGGCTGTGTTACCAATAATCAACGATCATATTCACAACGATCATATTCACAATGATCGTATTATACAATGATCGTATTCACAACGATCGTATTCACAACAATCGTATTCTTACCCCAAGATTACAAAACTTATTGTTCAGAAATCCTTATATAAAATTTGAGCTTGAGCATGAATGAATGAATGAATGAATGAGTTTTTTACGTGGCAGCAAGACCCGATCGATGTAATGTGACATCCACCAGTGTTGACACCTAAGCACTGGCACCGATGGGACACAGATGAGGACTACCAATGGCACCTACCAGTAGTGACGTGGTTGAAGACAATGGCCTCAGCTGCTCTGCCTCCCAGGGCCATACACATCCTCTCAAACAGCTGAAACAAATGCAACAGACAATCTAATTGATAATTTACATGTAAAAAAAAAATTTTTTAATAAAAATGAGAAAATAAATATCATGTAAACTACTTTAAAATAAATATCATGCAAATTACTACAAAATGTAACAGATTCTCCTATCTAGATTTTGGAAACAATTGAAACAAGAAATGCCAACTATTACCAGAGGTCGAGTTATTACTACTACATTATTTCCAGCACAAACTACCACATCTGATCAAATACTATGTATGCTGTCTGATCCAATACTAAATAGATAAAGTACAACTATAGAAGTTTTGCCGTGTTCCTCACCTCCTGTGTATTGTAGAGCCTCTGATCAGAAGGCATGTACTGGGCAAATCCCAAGGCACTGTTAGTTCTGGGCACGATGGAAATCTAGAGATTGAAATTTTTTTTTTTTTAAATATACATGTTTATGAGAGTTTGACCTCCAACTTTGCGAGTGATTTATTGCTTAACATTGATGAGGAAATCTTTCACCCAATGCGATGATTCAAAGTTTGTAACTTATCATGGCTATCATTAGATTTACAAACGACCATGAAATTCTCTAAGTAAAAATATACAAGATTCAGTTTGAATTCCATAAAATATTTTCCTTCATATGAATGTATCAATGTTGATTACAATAGTCTTCTCCCAACTGAATTAGCTGCCCTATATATAAATATCAGGTATGGCAACAGACAGTTTGTGATTTCAGGGTTTGGGTGCTGCCAGCCCCAAGCCACCACTTGACAAATAAAATCAGTGGATTTCTGTGGAAAATTGCCATGCATGAAATATACACATAGCCTAGTTCATGATAAATCCAGGAGGTCGTAGTGTACCTACCCGCAGCAAGGCATCTGTATATTTGAGCAGCCAGCCAACCAGTGCGTGTCCAGACTCGTGGTAAGCGACCATCTTCTTCTCTGTGGGCGACAACAGACGTGTCTTCTTCTCCACACCTGAACAACAGATATCATGCATGGCAACAGACAATTGTGATTTCAGTTGAAAATAAGCCTGGGGTCTGGGGGCTGCAGGCCACAAGCCACGTCCCGGGCAAATAAATTGACCATGACAAATAAATGTGGATTTCAGCAAAAAAATACCATGTCTGAGATACAAACAGGCATGATACGGAAACATTGAAAAAACGACAGGTGTCGTGAGCGGGATTTAGAATATTATTCATGCTTCTCAAAGATGTGAATGGGCACATACCTGCCATTACTCGCTCAACTGCGTATTCGAAATCTGAACCGTCGACAATCTTCTTCGTGAGTCGGGCTGCGTGGATCGCTGCCTCATTGACGATGTTTGCGATGTCAGCGCCTGAAAAACAGACCTGGAAGTATCAGAAGCAACCCAGAGAGATGACACTCCCCTGTTGGAAGCTAGCATCACGACGACTGGTATGGCTTAGATACAGAACTTTCAACTGTGGTGTCAGACATCCAACCCCAGATGTTCTCACCACTCATTCCAGGCGACATCTGCGCCAGACGTGGCGCGTAGACCAACGGTTCCTTCTCCAGCTTCAGCTTCTTCAAGTACATCTCAAATATCTCCTTCCTTTCGATCATGGTAGGCAGGTCGATCATGATGTGACGGTCGAATCTACCCGGACGCAGCAATGCCTGGAGAGGAGAAAAATCTGAAGTAAGCCATGTCATGTCCTGGCACCGAGATTACGAAAACATTTTTGAATACGATTTCATGCTCAACTCATAGTCAAGATTCACAAATCCCCATACAAAATTTGAGCTTGAGCATGAAATCGTACTCAAAATGTTTCGTAATCTCGGGGCATGGATTACGAAATATTCTGGACCACCAAGTAGTTTTGCAAGGGAAGACTTGTGAATACACTTTATATTCATGCAGACTTAATTTTCATGCCTTCCACACAAAGAAAATTTTGGCAAAATTGTTATCTACTAATACTAAAGCTTTTAATTCAATTGAAGTGGTTGTATACAGCACGGAAGACATGATTAGGTAATTTATATAAATTTCACGATCAGATGGCAGCAATCATCGCTAATTCCTTGGCTTATTTGGGCTTTGTGATCAGTTGCATTTGTGGTCGACGTCGTTCGCTTCACCAGAATATTTTAACTACTGTTCTTAATTACAGCCGGTGCTCACAGGCTTATTGCAACATTCAGCGCTATGAATGTTACGAGTTTCATCCTGCCTTAAAACTGACAAGCTGGAAGTGAACAAATCATAAAAGCGGCTCTAAACACCTAATAAAAATAAATAATTAGTAAATAAATTAATTCCAGTGTACCTTATCCAGGATGTCTGCCCTGTTGGTGGAGGCCAGCATGATTACTCCATCCAGTGTTCCCATCCCATCCATCTCCACCAGCAGCTGGTTCAATGTGTGCTCCTCCTCCGCATTGCCTCCCACCGAGCTGTAATGTCAGCAGTCACAGCTACAGTCACAGCTACAGTCACAGCTAGTCACATCTAGTCCTACAGTCACAGCTAGTCACATCTAGTCCTACAGTCACAGCTAGTCACATCTAGTCCTACCTAGTCCTACAGTCACAGCTAGTCACATCTAGTCATACCTAATCCTACAGTCACATCTACAGTCACACCTAGTCACATCTAGTCCTACAGTCACAGCTAGTCACATCTAGTCCTACAGTCACAGCTAGTCACATCTAGTCCTACC
>JAUTBT010002157.1:0-10252 GCA_032361225.1 Lepetodrilus schrolli
AGTGGCAATGCAGTTATCATCCTTGGTCTTGTCAGTACCAGCCGGTGCTCGCATGTTTACTGCAACATTCAGCACTATGGATGTTGCGGGTTTCCTCCTGCCCTAAACTGACAAGTCGGGATATGAGTGAAATAATCTTGAAAGCGAATCTAAACCCCAATTCAAAAAATAAAATAAAAAAGGTTTGTCAATGTTGTCGGAAAATTCTTGGGTACCCGAGTATAAACAAAACCTATCTCATTAATATTGCAGGGGATTTGAAGTTTTCTCAAAATATCCAAAATTGTTGTGGCATTTTGATTTCAGTTGAACATAGCTACAAGTAGGGTAGTGGCAATTACATTTTGCATTTTGAAGTGTCTTTCTTTTACATGGTTTAAGTCCATCATTATATGTTCTGCCTTAATTTAGCATATCTCATGGTGAACCAAGTTCGATAAGATATACCTTACCTACAAATGTTACTAGGATAATCTATATGTCTATAGGCACACATGCTCCCTAACATAATTCCAATGCTTGTGTTTCAGGGCAGTACACAGCCAATCTTATCTGATGTGGCTATGGCAGTAGCCAACAAAATAAAGACGGCTCTCCTGTCTGCTGCAAGGTAATGTACAAACTCTGGTGATGTTCCTTTGACCTGTGCGACCTGTTCGGAGTACTCCGGACAGACAATTTTGTGAATGGAACGTCTTGCACACTGTGCGAACTGCAATCGCACACTGCGCGGTCTGTACTCGCTGGCGAGGTAGTGTAGGCCACACAGGAAAAGTACAGTGACGTCACCATATCTAAGGCAACTCTTTGACGTAATCTTGCTTGTGTGAGACGTGTGTGAGTCATTCCTTTCACCCAGTACACCGTACTGGAGTGACGTCACATGTCTGTCTGAGAACACTTCGCGCAGCTCAAAGGAACGTCACCCAAGTTGTTTTGTTCTGTTATAGCTTACTTCACTTTCTGACTAATATGTCATTTATGCTACTTAAGCTACCACACAATACACAATGCTAAATCTGAGGACAGTTCACATGTGAAATTTGTTTATATCAAAGGATGATTATTAATACATTTGTGTTTCTTCAGCGGTTGGCTTGGATTTGGAGGAAAACAGAAAGATGAAGCTAAGGAAAAATCACCAAAGATTGAACCTTCTACACCACTTCCTCTTAGGTAATCTTACTATATGTCTCTCATTTGACAGTAAGTCAATCATTGATGCAGATGATTTTAAATGATTTTTGTCCGTATCATTGATATTTGTTCTGTTAGAAAAGTAATCTATTCAATGATGTCATAACTATGCCTTTCTGGCTAGGTATGGTTTGCCAGACATACGACGCACTGGAGACAGCATCTGTTTGTCTCCTAACAACCGATACGCATCGCTGACCGACGGATTTGGAAGAGTGACCTTGGTGGACATTGAGCGAGGGGTGGCAGTCAGAATGTGGAAAGGTAAATCAAATTACGTAAATTTAAATAAAAGTAATGTGGAATGGGAAATAATAATAATAATTATAAAATAATAATAATAATAAAATTTAATGTGGAAAGGGAAATAGACAAATCATAAATGAACTAAATACTGCAAGCATTTTATTGTTTTACTCTTTCAATATTCTTTTTTTTAACATTTATTACTTATTAAAATGACTTTTCCACATTACTATTTATTTCTATCATATTAATTTTTGTTATTCCTTCTTTGTTATTTCCCTTTCCACATCCAGGTTATTATTATTAATTATTACTTTATTATACAACAACTATCTCAGGTTACCGAGATGCTCAGATTGGTTGGATGGAGGTGCGAGAAGATGATGGCCATGGCAGCAGGAACAGCGACCACTCTCGTGTGGCACAGTTCCTGGTGATATACGCTCCCAGGCGGGGAATCCTGGAGGTATGTGCAGTCAACTCCCAAATTCATTATTTCAACTGAAAGTAATACTTTTCAGTAGATCCACGCAGCAATGTGGCTAAAATTCGAAAAGTTGTGAAGTTATCTTTAGATTTACAGTTGTAGCACCCATTCATTAATATTGACAAGGCGCAGTATCAGCTTCTCCAGAGGCCCCTACATAAAGTATACAGTAATGGTATTTGTGTGGCAGGTCTGGACTGCGGCCAATGGTCCGCGAGTTGCCGCCTTCAATGTCAGCAAGTGGTGCACTCTGGTGTGTCCTGGCTATGGCATGATGGGACTCAACAACGTTACGAGCCGCGGGGTCAAGTCACGACCCTTCCAGTGTGCCCTTATTGACCCAGACGGAGTGGTGAAGACCCTAGATGTCCCCTTTCATTTGGCCCTCAGGTATTTATTATTAAGTTGAAGTTGTTCACATACATTGCGGTATTGTTACTATAGCTAATGATTCCCCTTTTACTAAGTGGATAAATTGGTAGATATGAGAACATTGTGGTGAGCCCAGGTTCAAATAACAAAGATAACATTAGTGCCCAACTTTTATTAAGGCTATTTATAGAATTCTGTTATTGCTTAATTGTACCATAGAGATTTCACGTTATCAGTTCATATATGCTGGATCTGTGATTTGAAGATGTAGAATGAAGCCAAGTGTTGCTATTTGTTTGAAACCAAAGCTGTGATAAGTTCCAGAGTGCTTCTACCAAAGTCAGCCCAGATTTGACTACCAGATACGATTTTTTAAACTTCAAGTGAAAGTTATTTGGTATTTCTATATTGCAGTGATAAGAGCAGCAAAAGGGCGAGAGACCTGCATTTGTTGAAGAAACTCAAAGCCATTCTCAAAGACACTGCAGAGGAATCGGGTAAATATTTTTTTATTGAGAGATTATTATTATTTTCATTCCTTACATATCCAACCTTCTGACTGTATTCTTCAGATTTTGAATTTAATAAGATGTAATATTAAAATTAAAGTATCCTATGATCAATGATACTGTACAGTTTCTGTGAAGCTATTTCAGAAGTACATTTCTATGCTAATTTTGACCTTGTCCACTGCAGAGGCACTGGAGACGGTGATTAAAGAACTCATCCTCGACATGAGAATAGCAAATATTACAAAACAGGTATGTTGATACATTTACAAAGTATTTAAGACTTTTAATATTGTATTAGTTCATTAACCTAGTCGTTTTGTCTGCTCTATTTAAACTATTTGTTTGTCAAGTCGGACATATTTCTCATCTTGCAGGCTGTGGAGAGAGTTCTCAGTACCAAGTACTTGTCCCCAGGCCTGATGAAGAATGTCCTCAAAGTCTGCATTCAGAAAATCAGTGGCAAAGGTAGTCTAGAGTTTAGTACCGTGGAAAGAAGTGTATATGATATTTACTTCATCATAATTCTTTATTAATATTTTCCACAGAGATTCTGAAATATTTCAAGTGTTTGGGTTCTAAGTGTAATATGGTATCTTGTAAAATCAGGCATCTTTCACCAAGTTCTCATATCCATCAAGAAACCATAGTGCATCTTTCTCACTGATTATTTCGAGATCTTCATAAATGACGGCCCAGGTTTATTTAGATTTCTCCTGAATCTTTGCATGGTAAATCGTATTTTTCTTTCAGCCGACGCCACGCTGGACATCGACAGCAAGTTGTTCCTGCGGTTCTGTCAGACACAAGACAACCTGCTGCACACATATAAGATGGTGGACAAGTTCTCCCTGTGTGGAGCTCCGCCACCTGTAGGAGGCGACGAGTCCAATGTCCAGGTCAGTGTGACCCCCACACGCACTACCATCTTCTCCACTGTTGGCATTGGGGCTGTAAGTGGGTGACGTTTATTTTTAGAATTTCCAAGAATTACCCAGAATCTACCCAGCTCCCGTGATAGCCAAACACAAGTACTAGGCCTTGGGTTGACTGAACTCCAGATAAGATCTTAATATGCCGTTAATACGGATCGTGTGATTAAATTCCGTGTGCTATTATGTGATAAAAATAAGGTTTACGTTTATGATGCATCAAATCCATTCTCGAAAGCTTTCTCAGTGCTACGTTATTACCTGGTCAGTTCATCAGTGTCCTCGCTTTCCCTCTCAACTTCCTAGCGTTTATCCTTTGATTAATTTCCATGGGCTCCAGTTTTTCTCTTCATTTTATGCTGCTTATAAGCATAAATTTAAAATATTTTTATTTTTAGTATGCGTGAGTTTCACAGATGATTTTTAAAACAGATAATATGCTAGCCTGTACCATTGCATTTGTTTGGGACATTGCAATGATATCCTGTGTGTTACAGTTGTGTTCGACTTGTCTGCATATCATCAGTCATATGCATCTAACAAATTGGAGCAAGGTTCAGAATTTCTTTGCATCTTGTTGCCACGTATGGGTGAAAGATTCCCACTGTGACATAAAACAATAACTCACTCACTCTTCGTATCTTGACAGTATTTCCATTCTCATTCTCAGATGGTAGCGAGGGTGTTAGGGTTAACCCTGTCGGAAAGTGAAGGCATCATATCCAACTTGGACAAGTTCCGCCAGTTATCAGACGTCTCCGAGCCACGAGTGACGTTCCAGGAGGAGATGCTCGGCGCCACCAGCTTCCTCCACTGCTTCCTGTGTCAGCTTCACGCTAGTGACCACGATACCAGTCGCCCCACCGTCATCTCTGTACATAGAGGGCTGTCTGATGAGAGGAAACTGGCTCTAGGTACTGGCAGTAGATCTTAATACAAATACATCTTAATAAATAACTTATAGAAAGATGCTGCAAATGTGATCATTAAGTGAGTCGACCCAGGACATCTCTCTAGCTCTAGGTATTACATTTTCAGGGTCTTTCCTAAAGATTATCCTTGGTATGAGGATGAATGTGTTATCGTTAATCAGAATAGAATCAGCTGGGCAGGATCCCTCTTGTAAAAACCTGTACTAGAGGATTCACCATACAAGCCATGTACAATGAGGAGTATTTCTCAGCTTTAAAAATAGGATATAGACTTAATTGTTATTGGTTTGAAATTTTGCGATACTTTCTATTACATTATGGATGGATGGAATCCAAGATTTGACCACACTTGTTTTAACTTCAGCTCACTTCTTCTTCCATTCCTGTCTGAGTGGGCAGGCCTCTTCTGGTGATCTCAGTATTGTCCTCCAAGACTGCAACCTTCCAGCTGATCACCTCATGGTGAGTTTGTCACTGTCTGCACTGTCTGTCACTGTTTGTCTGCACTGCTGGATCACATCATGGTGAGTCTGTCACTGTCTGCACTGTCTGTCACTGTTTGTCTGCACTGCTGGATCACATTATGGTGAGTCTGTCACTGTCAGTGATTGTTTGTCTGCACTACCAGATCACATCATGGTGAGTCTGTTACTGTCTGCACTCTGTCACTGTTTGTCTGCACTACCGGATCACATCATGGTGAGTCTGTCACTGTCTGTCACTGTTTGTCTGCACTACCGGATCACATCATGGTGAGTCTGTTACTGTCTGCACTCTGTCACTGTTTGTCTGCACTGCCGGATCACATCATGGTGAGTCTGTCACTGTCTGTCACTGTTTGTCTGCACTGCCGGATCACATCATGGTGAGTCTGTCACTGTCTGCACTGATGTTTTGTCATCATACTGGATCAAGCCTTGAAATGATTTTTATTGGCCAATTGTATGTATGAATAATAAAACACCAGAAAAGGTTATTCTTTCAGACTTCTATGACTTATTGGTTATAGTGTCGATCGGTGGTGTGTGAAGTTCGTGGTTTGATCTCCAGCCATGGCATACTTACAACAAACATTAAAAGATGGTACTTGTTGAGAAAAATTGTTGGAGTGATGAGAAGCAACATGCACCTCTGTTCCTTCATACTGTTGCTTTCTATGTTCAGGATCTGCTGTTACTGTACTGGATGTCCAGTGATGATCGAAGCATCATGTCACTGTCAAGTTTACACTACCTCATCAAGACAGTCACTGCTATCACAGGTGAGCTAACTATCCACAGCCTAAAGTATAGTTTAAAGTATAGTTAGCAGATGTTTGCAAGTGTGTCAACTATTAATTATAAATATTCTGTAATAATATATGGTATAGTTGTTGCAGAATTTTCACCCACTATACATACTTTTTAATTACACTTAACTATTAATATTTTTGAAAGAATGCATGACAAACTGACTTATGACCTCAGACAAGAGTGAAGTTCTAGTGGACCACAACATTGTCGCCCCCTGGTGGCAGAAAGTGCGAGACGCATGCAGCCAATCACAGAACATACAAGCTGTGTACATTCTAGCTCTAGCTGCACGAGCAGTCGCTATGGAGATATTTGGGAGCCAAACCAAAGCAAAGGTAAAGGGTGGGGTTTATTCATTGAAGCCCTTTTTGCATATTTATTATATATAAGCGCTACTTGATGTAATTAACCTTCTTGTTGGAGGCAACCAGAGGTGCCGTATAAAGAAGTGATTGTAAACAGGGAGGTGAATAGTCACATATCATCCTTCAATTCAGCTCTGTTATTTGCCGTATGTTATATCGATTGCTCCTACTAGTCCCGAGAAGTGTCTATATGCCCCGAGATTACGAAACATTCTTGAGTACAATTTCATGCTCAACTCATGTTTGTTAACAAATCCCCATATGAAATTTGAGCTTGAGCATGAAATCGTACTCAAAACTTTTTCGTAATCTCGGGGCCAGGTTTTGCAAAATAGAGTTACCCTGGCTAAGTTGGTATATGATTGGACTTGCATCCAGACACCTCTGGTTTGAATCCAAGAATTCTGGCACACTAATAAAGTTCGTCTGAAATCAGGATCCCTTTGATTTAAAATGTACAAATCTGAATATGAATATTTTCATTCTTAATGAAAAGTTTGAGAAAGTATTGATGATAAATTTAACTTCTCAATGTTTTTGACATCCACTGCTTTGTTGACAGGACCCAGACGCAGACACAGCCAGTCTAGACAACAGTCTAGACACTAGTCTAGACAAGACGGACATGTCCGAATGGGAGTCGCTGACCGTGGACATCGAGCATTGGAACCTACTCCTCAAGCAGCTGGAAGACGTACTGGCCTTGTCCTTCCTCATCCACCTCAAGCTTCCAGCCAATGAAAGCACCCCTCGTGAACCCACACCCGTGCTAGAGCCAATCAGATTGTCCGTTAGTAAACTCTTGGAAGGAGGAAGAGGTAGAGTTTTCTTATTGAAACCAAATTCTTTTATTTACATATTATCTTCTCTTCACATGAAAAGTTGTAGATTTATAGTATTTATGGTAATATAGAGATCGCCATTTGATATTGAGTTTTCGTGTACTAATTGTTTCATTTCATCAGAATAATAATAATAAGAATAATAATAATAGTAATTAAACAATTTAATAATAATAATCATGGTAATATAGAGATCGCCATTTGATGTTGAGTTTTCATTTACTAATTGTTTCATTTCATCAGATTAATTATAATAATAATAGTATAATTTAAAAAATAAATAGTAATAATGATTATAACAATAATATTAATATTAATAATGATAATGACATGTCACCTGCAGGTTCAATATCAGAAGTGGTAGCTCAGTACGTCATCCGTCTACAACTCAGTCCCCAGTCTCTGTACAGACAGCTGCTGACATCCAGTCCCGACAGTGATGACGACAGGACGACAGAGTACCACGTGACTGAGGCCATGCAGGACGGTGTTCCCTCGCCTCTACACAGAATACAAGGTGCCTGGTGATGCCATGTGTGGCTGTATATGTCTTATTTCTAGTGTAATCAATAACTATGAATGGTGAAGAATGCACTATGCACTCGCTCGCGGTTAGTTTTTTGCCGATATTGAAGACACTTGCTCGCCACTTTGTCAGATTTCTTGCTGAACTTCTAAGTGACTTACTTTAGACAATTGTATGATTGTTCTGTGGAATGTATGCTTGTTCTGTGGAATGTGTGATTGTTGTGTGATTGTTCTGTGGAACAGGAACCTGGCTTTACAGAAGTTTTGATTTACTTTTTGTCTGTGGATTCAGATGAGCTGGCCCAGCTTCGAGTTCGCTTCCCCCACAGCCTGGAGAACGACATCTTGCTGTCCAACTGTTGCTGGGAGTTTGCTGTGCAGTGTAACAAGGACCCAGAGGTAAGAGGGACGGCACTGGCTCATCTAGGAATTTAAGGCAGTATTTCATTGTCCCAGTATCTTTATCGGTTCTCATTTATTTTCATAGACGAAGTCAATCTTCACTTTGTGCATTATTCTTTCGCCTGATCATACTGAGAGAGTCTGATGAGTAAAATCCATGATTTCTATTCCTAATTGATTTAGGAATCCGTTTTTCTTTATTGTAGCTCATCAATTTCCTTCAGCTGTCGCTGGAATACCTCAAACTTGTTCAGAATGCAGTCCTACGACAAGGTGAGGCCTACATTTGTTAAAGTTTGCTGAATATGTTTTCCTATTATGAATATGTTTTCCAATGTTGAACGTCTTATCCAGTGATGACATTATGCCTCATGGAGAATAACAGTGACAGAACTAACAAGGGGTGGTCCTGTGTTGCAGGTTTGTCCAGTATGCTGTGGCACCTGTATGTACAGAAGAGGGTCTCGGCCGCGGTGATACTCATGGAGAAGGTCAGTTGACATCCTCTACAACATCGTCCCTTCTGCTTCGTGCCAGGAGAATTAGATTTCACACTCCCCCCTTTTCAAATTCCTGTATCTTTCCCTGACATGTTTATTACGATACTGACATTTACTTGAAATACTTTGAAGCCTAAGGAAATTCGTAATTTAGACCTTCATTTCTTTTCAATAGGTTGGAAAGGCTCCAAAAGAAAGGTTATGTCGAAAGGTAAGAGTTCCCGAGTTGTGGATTGTTGAAGCAGAGTGGTTATCTCCCTTGTTGACCTTACAACTATCAGAATATTTTCAATGAACTGCTGAACCAGCCTACAAGATGCATAATGGGTATTTTCAGAGAAAAACTATGTTCTTGGTTTCATGTAGACATTGGCCAGTTTTTCAATACAGGAGGGGCGGGTGGTAGCGCAGTGGTAGAACGTTGGACTTTGGAGCCAAAGGTTCCAGGTTTAAATCCCGCCCCGGGGGCCCGGCATCAATGTTCGCAAAAGTTACCTTTCTGACGCGATATTGATAGGCTGCGATATCTGTAGAGTGGCAATACAGTTATCATCCTTGGTCTTGTCAGTACCAGCCGGTGCTTGCAGGTTTACTGCAACATTCAGCGCTACTCTAAACCCCAATTTAAAAATAATAAAATAACGAAAGGTTGAATAAATCTTTTTCAAGGTTGCCATTGCCATGTTTAACTACATGACAACAGACTATGACACAGTTGACATGGAGAGAGTCCACGAGATAAAGGCAGAAGGTATGTGGAAAATTGCAGTGGATCTGACTACGAGATTACTAAACATTTTGAGTACGATTTCATGGTCACGCTCAACATATATAAGGGGATTTTTTAACAAAACTTTGAGCATGAAATCATACTCAAGAAAGTTTCGTAATCTTAGGTCTGTTTCACAAAAGTGTTGTACTGCTAGTCAGGGCCTAAATCGAGGCTTACGTTATTTCCTGCTAGTATAAAAGCATGGCGTATGCCCTGATTTAGGCCTGGACTACAGTACAGCCCTTTTGGGAAGCACAGACCTAGATTCTACTTAACATAAAATATAATATCCTTTGATCTTGGTAATTCAGAGTTCCATAAATGATCCAAGATTTAATTTTATATAATTTAAGCATTTTGAGTGTAATCATACAGGTTTAAGAATATAATCTCAAATTTGTCTGGACTTCTTAGACCATAGTTATTTGATTCCATGGTTTACGGATCCATTGACCCGATTCTTTTCCAGTTTCGTCAATAAAAATACTAGTAATTATTTAAATTTTATTCCACCGACAGTTTTCTAGATTTTAGAAAATTATAATAATAAATGGTGATGGAACGAATTGTATAAACCGTCATTGGACATGAACAATCACCGGCAGACAATGATTTTGAAGTCAATGTGATTGCTTACTGGTAAATATGTAGAACAAAAGTATAATTAATAACAATTACAGGTGGCTCTGTTAGAGCGTTGGCCAGGAGTGCGGAAGGCTGCATCATACCAAAAGACATTAAAAGATGGTACTAGTTGTTCCCCTGCTTGGCGCTTAGCATTAAAGGGGTAAAGCAAGGTCTGGTCGGCTCGGAGTCGGTATACTGTGTCTGAGTGGGGTATTCATGTTCTATCTGCAGCATGATATACCTCCAAGT
>JAUTBT010002158.1:0-10252 GCA_032361225.1 Lepetodrilus schrolli
TATTAGCTAGGATAATATAGACAATACGTGAGAAGTGATTTGATTGCAAGATGAAGTGTCAAGTGTATCCTGATCTCCCCCTCTTCACAGTACAGGCATATTCGTCGTCGTACTTGTATTATGCTCATTGCACAGTGGTAATGTTTAGTAACATAGACATAGTCATTGTATGTTCCCCGCACACTGGTAATAGTCACATTCAAGAAATTCAATGCTCATGTCCGCAGTCACGAATCGGCGAGCAGCGTCAATGTACACGGTATGTCAATAACGACGATAGCATATATCATTAAACTCTACTTTTCAAATAGGCAAACCAAGCAAGCAGTGTTTTATATTACTAGAGTAGTGTATACGGATTGCCAGTGTTGCAAGGACTGGCCTCGCTGATTCCTGGTGTGTGAGAGAGAGAGAGAGAGAGAGAGAGAGGAGCGAGAGAGAGAGAGAGAGAGAGAGAGAGAGAGAGAGAGAGAGAGAGAGAGCGTGAAATGTATTTCATATTATAACTCTTTCATTAAACATAAAATAACATAAAATAGAAGCGGACATAAAATATATCGACGGGTGATATTTATTGGTGTAGATGGTTTAGTTTGCCGCTAAACATAATACACAATTAAAGATAGTGACGCAGTGACAGTACTTAATGTGCTGACCCTGTAAATGTACTACTATTATTGTACAAATATAGTACTGTACTGTACACTGTAGTACTATACTGTACAAATGTAGTACTATTACTGTACTAATACATAAATGTAGACCGATAAAGCATATGCCAGTATTTAGATAAATTGTTACCATTAGATAAACAATGTGGTAAATGATTTATAATATGAATTTAGAGTAGAAACAAATATGTAAGAAGTCGAAGGCAATGCATTTGTAGTTTATTAACATGGTCAAATGTACTTTCACCTAAAAGTTTGTACATTTGAGAATCTCAACCTCGTGTCTTCGAATATCAAATATATCAACACGAGTCGTGAAAGTTATTAAATCCGAGACTTTAAAATATCACTTTAAAGTCATTAAAGGAGAAAATTGCCATAGCATAAAGATTTTACTGTGAAGTCAAATCTTTAGGCTGCTGTGCATTTGCACTGTGACATCATCGCAATGCTACGTCATCACAATGCGATGGCGATGGCATCACAATGGTTGAACAATCAAATACTTGGGTCAAGCGATTTCTACAGCATGACATCGCAATGGTACAACAATCAAATAAACAATCAAATAAACAATCAAATAAACCAAGAATTAGGTCAAACGATATCTATTGCTGTAGATATCGCTCGTTATTTGAAAGCGATATCTACTGCGAAAAGACAGTATTGTGTGATAAATAGAGAATCTCACCCAAGTGTCTTGGAATATCCAATATATCAACACGAGTGAAAGCTATTAAAGACACGAGGGTGAGAATCTATTTATCACCAAATACCATTTTAAAGTCATTAAAAACGAAAAATGCCACATCATAAAGATTTTACTGTGAAGTCAAATCTTTAGGCTGCTCTGCATTTGTACTGTGACATCATAGCACGACATCACAATTGTAGTGATGACATAACAATACTTGGGTCAAGCGATGTCTACAACATGACATCACAATGGTAGAACAATCAAATAAACAATCAAATAAACCAAGAATTAGGTCAAACGACATCTACTGCTGTAGATATCGCTTGTTATTTAAAAGCGATATATACTCAAAAGAAAGTACACCGATCGAAGTCTTTTCGCTACAAATATATTCATGAAGTTTACTGGGAGTTTATACTGGCGATTCAAGCAAAGTTCTATATCGGGGCGTTGCAGTGAAATTTTGTCTACCTCACAGCGGTGAAAAGGTTTGGGAAGTGCAAACATTTATGTATGTCGAGTAATGTGCAGTTGTAGCTAAGAATTAGTCCCAAACGAGCATAAATATACATCTGTGGTTCTATGCTTTTAAAGTGTTATTGAATAGAAGTAACCTTAATGCAGAATGTAAACATCAGCAGCTACACGCTAGTCGCCGCCTCATTTACCCGGGAAAGATTTCTCCTAAGTCGGGTCTAGCCCGAAGCGAAGAGCAGCTATGTCGAGAGCGCTGGGTATTCCCCCGAATTGATGACCCTTCCAATCCACGTCTTTCCTGTCTGATCAGCGCATTAGTCCTAATAGGAATTACCATACATCGATGTATGCTGTTGATGACAAACAACATGACTGGACACCGGTGTGTCTGTATCACCATGTTATTATAACAGTTCTGTATCATAATGTTACTATAACAGTTCTGTATCACAATGTTACTATAACAGTTCTGTATGACCAGTCCCCGGGGTTACGATAGTTTCGTTTTTGAGTACGATGTCATGTTCAAGTGATGTTTTGCCATAATAAAATTACTCGAATTAGAGTTCAGAATGTTTTCTAAATGGTTTTATATCTTCTATTTTCAAAAGTATATTTTATGTCACACTATTACCAAATAGTTACCACACCTTAATGCAAAAATATTTCAATTTCGACAATTGCGTCCATCTAACACACAAATTGTACAACTATCATGTTAATAGCAGTAATTTAGTATTCGACATTATTTTATAAAGATAAGCTTTACCATTAAAATGAGTGAATCTACTGCAACATTATTATTTTTGATTCGGTTCACACGTTCAAGTGAGAGAAGCCTGTTAGTTGTACACTGTATATATGTCACTATTGGTTTTATGTAAGTATATCTGGAATTTACCAAATCGTGTTCATCGTTTATGTACCTACTAATATTTCTTTCACCAATTTTCTCTAAACCTGTATTATTCTCTCCATGTTTGTGATATATTGTGTAAATATTCATATTAGTATATAACATAGCTCTACTGTGGGAATGAATAGATTTCATAACAAATAATAACGGTTACACAAATTATTTTGAATAGAAAATGTTTATATATTTAGTAACAACTTACAATAGTAGTAATGTTTTGAGAAATATTATATTAATGGATAAACTTAATGCGAAAATAAATTATATAATTAATATAGAAAATATATTATCTAATTAATATAGAAAATGATCATGACCGCCGTTTGTTTTCATTTAAACAATTTATTCTCATGAAAGTACAAACAAGACAATTGACAAGACATCAATAAATATATCATGAGAGGGCATTGATACCCCCCAAAATAGGAATACGGCATCCTATATTAATATCACCCCTCTTTTGTGACAATGAGCTGTAATTCAAACCTATCGCCATTAGTATTACGAATAGCGTATTGGTATAGAATATGTTACTGAAATATCTTAATAATGTTAAATGCTATAGATAATGTTGCCGATGATTGCTATTATAACATAAATTGTGAGCAAGTCCGCTGATAGGAAGATGGCATCGGATCTGGCAGAAGAAACAAACAGACTTTATATGGCTAGAAGAGACAAACACCAATAATGGTATACATGGGTATACGTGTTTGTACAGAGACAGCGAGGACAACTCGCTGCAAGATGAGCATCAAGTCTGATGATGAAGGAGAGGATATCTACAAGAGACACTAACCTGCGGACGTTTGACGGTGCGTCAACCCGTATTGCATTGCACAGCTGACATTATGTCTGGTACTTAGCTACAATACGGGCAACTGATTATTGTTTTCTGCTGTGCTTGCTTCCCTTTGTGGTAAGTAGTTGTGACGAACATTAGACCTATCCTTCAGTCTGTGCATGTTCCTTACTCGTGTTGCAAAATTAATAACACATGCAGAAAAGCACAGTGCACAATCATGAAAACTGTACGCGGAAACAGTATCCCGTACATTCGTATACACTGTGCAAGTGTATCGGCAACAGTAGTACATGCACAATCATGTTTAATGTACTGGGAACACAACCATTGCACAATCATGAACACTGTACTCGGAAAACGATATCTGCACAACCATGTACACTGTGCTCCTGAATAGCTGCTACAATAGTCTGTGTGACATCTTGTTCTCACCCAAATAATCCTTTAAAAATAACATCCCAAATCAGATAAGCAAGTCTAGATTATTGGAGAACAACCAATCAGAGGATAAAGAATATCAGCGGCTCCTTTCATATAAATATAATGATGATGATGAATTAGTACTATAAGTCGCAGCGGGAATATTTCACCCATACTCGACGACTATAACTATAATACCAATCAATATAATTTATATTTAAGCTATTTACTTTCAACCTCTGAGACGATGGATAATCTACTGCTATAGGTATGGACCACCTGTTAGGTGGCTTACGTCAGGACAATCAGGATATTGGAACACTTTTATTTGAAACCTGGTGACTAATATTAAAGTGTGTCTGGAGATCAGTTCTAAAAGAAATGCACAATATAGGTGATAGGAGATTGTTGCCTTCATGCATAGCCAATTTTATCAAATGTAATGGTTAATCACAAATATTTTCACTTCTCTGATTCTCCGACAAATTGACATGAACAGAACTCCGAGAATATCCACATGTGTTGAGCACGATGTGCATACACTCCGCGAGTGGTGCTACCAGCAGACAGGGGTAGTTATCTGGTGTGGTTCTCTGGTATGGTTCTGTGGTGTAGCTCCCTGGTGTAGTTCTGACACAGGGGTACATACCACTGCTGCCTGCCTGGCCTCACTCTGGCAGCCTGACTATCCAATCCCCAGCTCCGCCACTGACGGCGTGTACGTACGTACAGGGAAGAGTTCCACATTCACTGACTGTACAGTCGTGTCAGTGCCAAACTTTCTCGGCGCAGTGCACCTTGCTCTGGGATATGTACACTGGGAATATTCCTAAATCTTTCAGGTATGGATATTAATGCCAATGCCTCTTGAATTGAAACTTGCTGTGTTGTCCCATCTTCAGTGTCAGATCAAACAGGTATGTACTATTTGTGTTCAGCCACACAGGCTGTGTCGGATACATCGAGCATGGTAACGAAGTGTCAGCCAGTGGACAATACCTGCACCAATAGAAAAGATAACTGTAGAGAAATAACATATAATACGTATTATAGCATGTTCCGAACGACTGAATCTAATTACCGTTTCAATGTTGGCGATGGTGCGTGTTGAGGGAGTGTGCGCACCACGCCGCAAGGTGAGGAAGAGAGTGCGAGTTTGCTGTGTAATCTGCCAGTAAGTGGATCTAATCAGTGAAGTCATAATGGACACAGGTAGTGGAGGTGAGAGGCTCGGGGAGCCGGGTGCAGAGATGGTACACGGATTGAGCTCTGGTGGAGACAAGGAGACAGAGAAGAGAGTCAGGCGACTTTCCAGGAAAAAGAACAAAAGCAAAAATCGTAAAAAACGAGTACATTCCAAAGCTGTGTCTGACGGGGAAACCGACCCTACGGAAACAGACGACAATAAAGAAAAGGCGGGAAATCTCAGCCGCCAACATTCCATCCCATCTCGTGAGCAGAAGTCTCGGTCGTTGAGCGGGTCCAGGAAGCGGCTATCCGGGTGGTTTAAGCGAAAGAGTCGGTCCGAAAGTCGTGGCCGCAGCAAGTCTGAGACTGAGCTGTCTAAGCTGGACGTCCGGCCGTCGGCTAAGACACACGAGAGCGCCGAGGACATCAAGCGACAGTCACGGGGCTACGACAGTACGAGGGACAGTGCTTACGATAGTCAGAGAGACTCCACCTACAGCAGCAACAGGGACAGCACGTACGAAGTATACGATATCACAAAGCAACCCCGAGACAGGCTGAAGAGGATGACAGTGCGGGATGCGGTCAAAGAGAGGCGACTTAGGAAGGCTGCTTCCGGTCACACCTTGTCTAGGCTGGACAGGTACATAGCCACTGAGGACGACGCCGATCTGACGGCAGAGGAGAGGACGCGTACATCATCGCTCCCTGATATCAGCTGTGTAGATCCCCGGGGTGATAAGACTAACGAGGCCCGGGCTGAGGAAAGTAAGGATGTTCTCGATAATGCAAGTGCCTTGATTAGGGGAAGTGTCACGTTGCCAAGGGAGAAGAAAAATAGGTTTGGAAAAAAGCAAAAATCGACAAAGTCTGGACGAGTGAGTATCGAAGCTGACAGTGACGAGACGCTGATTAATGAGCCTGTCCCCCAGACTACGTCTCAAACAAATGGGACCAAACAGGTTGTGAACTCGACACCTGAGACTGCACAAACTCGGATTGAAGTAATGGTTCATGACATTGCCAATCTCGTTGACAGTGAGAAACCTGCTGATAAGACATTAAATAATAGCAAAGTCACTTCTGGGTGTGAGTCTAATGTGTCGGCTGTGGTGCCTGATCCAATAGTTGGAGACGATGTAGGTAGACAATCCGCCACAAATGAACAGCGTGTTAAGTCGCCTGAGAGTTCTAGCCTCTCGAACCGGGGTGTTGTGGATGGAGAGAAAACTGTAAGTCAGAAGAAAATCGCAACTCTTGCTTTTAATTCGCCACCTTCCAAAGCGACCTCACGGTGGCATGCTGCTATACTTGAGGTCCAGGAGAAGAGACGGAAGCAATCGCTATGTCGCTTTCTTGAACTCAGTCGTTCTCCTAATCCTCATTCAACAAGGTCATTGAGTACATCCAGAACCATGACACCTTCAACACGTCAACTTTCTGATAAATCTCGCAGTCTTTCTCCGAGAAATAGAAACGGTCATGTGATTGATGGCAACAAAAAGGGTGCATATAAGGATTTATTATCAGTTGTCATGGGAATTACAGCTTCAGATCGTAAAAGTGCAAATGATTCTAAAGAGAAACAGACCAATTATAATGCAAAAGTAGATGAGTCAAAGGATTTAGGAAACAAGGACAAGCTTGGTGTTCCACGACTAATCGATAGGTCACTTAGTGACGGGGATGATAAAACTGTCCTAGAAGAATCTGATAAGCCATCACAGAAATATCACAGGAGTCCATCTGCTGTCAGTGAACCTATACCACATAGTGGGGAGTTGTCCCCTGGACACGGGGAGAGGAACGGAGTGCCAGTGATGGGAACCAGTGTACAACAAAAGTACAAACGGACATTTTCTCCGAAGCGGCAAGAAAGTGTTCCTGTGGCGGAGAAAGATAATGTATGTGTGAGTGAACCAAGTGAGAGTGTGTCACCCATGCGGACAGCAGACTTGGTGTCTATGGCTCACCGTGAAGCATGTGCTGCTCGTGCTCCAAGTGCAAGCGGCAGTACAGGAGGGAATAAGTCCCCCTCGTCCCCAGAGAAAGTCGGCTGTAGTGTCGACAGCTCGGACATGAGTAGCGCTTTGGAGCATAGGGGGCGGGAATCTCAAAGAAGACGTCGGAAAAGTGGAAGATCTTACAGGAGAAAGAAGGAAATTGAAGAAGAAGCCATCGAAGAGAAAATAAAACAAGAAATTGCAAAGAAGGAAGAACTGTCTCAAATGCAGGTCATGTATGACAAATCTACGCAAACATCTGAAATAGATTTGCATGAAAAATCTAAATTGTTTGGAAAATCGAAAAAGAATAACAAGAAAGAAAAGAAAAAGGAGAAGAAGAAGAAAGTCAAAGAAATATCGTCAATGCTACCAGAGTCAATGTTAGAGGAAGAGAAGATGTTAGGTAAACAAGAGGATGTTACTGAAAATATCGTAGCAGTGCAGAAGAACGAGGTGATGCATGACGAGAAGCAGGAGTCCAGTAAGAAATCCGCTGACGTCCATGAAGGAAGACCGGGTTCTCCTGATCAGATTGATGACACTGACGAGGATACAGCAGCAGAGACATCGAAGTCTAAACCCAAAAAGTTGTCCTTTATAACCATGGTGTTCCTCAAGCAGCGACTGGCTGTGATGAGGAAGAAGAAGGAAGAGAGGGAAAGGGAGAGGAGAGAATCAGAGAAGGACATATTCCTCATTGAAAATGAGATTAATCTCAGTAGACTAGCTGACATAAAGGAAACAGATATTCTGGATGATGAGATCATAGAACCCGATGTCAGTATTGACCTGCCTAGGAAGCAGATACGGTTCGACCCGATGACTTCCGGTGAGCCAATACAGAGTGAGGAACCTCTTCCTCCTCTGTCCAGGAGCTGCCAGAAGCGTCTCAGTGGGAGGAGGGAGAGTACAATGAGAGAAAAGAGGAAGAAATGTTTACAATGTTGTAAAAGATTTACTGCTTTTCTCTTCTCTCATATTGGACTGTGCTCCCTGGTGGTAGCCTACACCATCATGGGCGGATTTGTATTCAAGGCCATTGAGGGTCCTTTCGAGGACACGGTGAAAACAATCATTCAGGAAACGCGACAGAATATGGTTAATAAAATGCTACAGCATGCAACGGAACTGAGTTTATCAAGGATTGGTCTTGATAACTTCACGACTATCGTGGATACCCATTTGAAGGCGTTCCAGAAGACTGTGTTCAAAGAGACCAAGGAGCATGGTTGGGACGGCAAGACGGACTCGGATATAACGGAAATGCAGTGGTCCTTCGCCAGCTCCTTGCTGTACGCCATCACCGTCATGACCACCATAGGTGAGTACCTGGTCTGCCTAGACTCAATGACTTCGCCTGGTCTGCCTACACTCAATGTCTTTACTACTGAATCCTTCTTAATATCTTTGAAGTCCTCTCTGTAGGTATCTGACTCTGGGTGATGTTCCACAGAACTCTTATAGTGCAATGAGAGTCGTAATAATACACGTATAGCTAGTAATGGCTCTCACGGTGCTATCATACTTCCGTGAAACGGAACCATGGTCAATTAGACTATAACACAGTTCTGGGTCCAGTTGCACGACACTCTTGTAGCGCTGCAAGAGTCTTCTACAATTTGAATTGGGTTACAAGAAGCTCTTGTAGGCTATCTGAATTAGACAGCGCTACAACTATTGTAACGGCAGTTGTAAGTCCCTACAACTATTGTAGCCTACAATAGTGTCGTGCAGGTCGGCCCAGGTCACGATACAGTGCACAGTATGGAAGTCAATAAACTGTCAGTGATCTGTGGCCAATATTCAACTGGGTTGTTTAGTATACAGATACTCCTAATAGTTCACATGTAGCCATCTTCACTCGTACATATATTTTTTCATGGTAACCTTTAATCAACATTATGTTCAACTATACCCATAGACAATCATTATAGCATATGTCGAGTATCTGTAATATTGTATGGGGTCAGTGTCTATGACGTCACACCAGATAATGGTCTATGTGTATAGCACGTGTTGTACCGATCATAGCCGCACAGTCTGCATCACAAATAATGCTGCTTTCTGCCCCGGCTAGGGCGATATCAAGTGTTTTATGCTGATGTGTTAGCGCGCCGGTGCCTAACCAGTGAACAACATAACTAGAAGCATGTGTGAACTGTGTAAACATCTACAGCAAGATCCGTGTGTATGTGTACAATATTACTGTAATTACGCCAGTTATTCTAATTATTTCGTGGGTATTACGAAACAGCGAGGACCCGGGTGCAACAGAATCTACACTGCCAGACTTTACCAAACTTTCAGTGAATTAAATATAGTCAGACTTTACGTAATTACCAAGGAAGTGTGTATTTAACGTTTCTCATTGACTATATATGTAGATCTGGTCCGACGCTGTTCCTATATCGGGAATCTTGTCCTAGTCGTTTTTACATTCCTGTATTTTGTGCATTGTGATATGTCATACACGGAACGTCTATAAAACATTTTATACATACGCTACTATCAACAACAACAGAAAGTGTGATACGCTACCGTCAATATGCATAGAACGTCTGATACGCTACCGTAAAGATATGAACAGAACGACTTATACGCTACCGCAATACGAACAGAACGACTGATACGCTAACTTCAAAGGAATAGAACGTCTGATACGCTACTGCAATACGAACAGAACGTTAATAGAAACGCTAACGTTAATAGAAACTGAAACCCCAGTATCATTGTTTTGTTCTATGCCTCACATATATGAGTGTTGCCTATCAAACATATTCCCAGTGCATATTGGATATCACACACATTATCAGTGCGTGTTATCTATCACACATATTGCCAGTGGATGATGCCTATCACACATATTGCCAATGTTTGTTGCATATCACACATATAACCAGTGCGTGTTGCTTATCTTACATATTGTCAGTGTATGTATGTGTGTGTGTGTGTGTGTGTGTGTGTGTATGTGTGTGTGTGTGTGTGTGTGTGTGTGTGTGTGTGTGTGTGTTGCCAACAGAGATGGTATAAGGAACTCCTTCCCCCGCGCTGGAGAATGTGTTGAAAAATGTT
>JAUTBT010002159.1:0-10251 GCA_032361225.1 Lepetodrilus schrolli
CTCCCTTGATTTATATTATGTGTATATATTTTCCTGTAATTTCATGTATTTCTCTATGTCACATACGTGACTTTATGTGAATAAAATTGTATTGTATTGTATTGTATTGTATTGATCCGTTGCGGCGATTATGCAGCGGTTACCGCGTTAGGTCTGAGCGGGTCTTAAGTCTATCGGCAAATATGAAAGTTGACTTACTTCCCGCATACTGACTCGATTATCTCAAGATCCACTCTAATAAATATCAAATATGCTAAAACAGGACATGGATTCCGGTGTTTCTGAGATGTAATTTGGCGTAATAATTTCGTTAGCTTTCTCGGCGTATTGTGAGTCCTATGTCACAATCTCCTTGGGGCGTGCTATCTAGAAATTCTAATAATAAACGTCCAATAGGAACAGGCAGATGAACAGTACTTTAGTTATAAAAGCTATGCGTTACGTATGGCGGACGACCGACAGTCTATGGCGTTTATACAAAGCATTCATTGTGAGGATTCTTGTCACTAATCACGACCAGATAGCTAAGATTCGGTTTTGTGCATGGACACATTACATATTATGGTCTAAACGCTACACATTATTTGTAACTATTCCTGTGCTTTTATATTAAATATAATTATATATTTGTTCACACAGTAGACATACACTAAATTACACACATACGCACATACACAGATACGCACATAAACACACACACACACACTTGGACGATGGTTGGTACACTGGCCAGACAGACCACTATACTCTGAAGGTGAAGCTTCTCTCAGGAGACTGGACATCAGACTCTTGTATAATGATATCCTATGCGGACGCTATTTCCATAATGTCTAGATTCATTTCACTAGTCTTCCCGATTTATTTCCAGTACCTTAGTTCAACTGCTGCCGTGGATGTCCGAGTTGATGAAGCTGTAAAACATGCGCCAGTGGACTGGCAATAGCACCACGTGACTGGGACTTATGTTAACAACGTCAATCAGTCTGATCATTGACCTCAACACATGCTTCCTGGTTTATATGCTACAGGGTGTGCATCAAATACGTCCAGCCGTCCGCAATTTGAGATAATCCTATATTTAAGTCGTACTGGTAGTGTTCGTCTGTGTGATTAAATGTGCCCTTCCTAGACTGTGTGTATTATTACAAATATGATTTCACAATAGCTGACTATTTATACTAACGTGATATAGGTTAATAACCAATACGCAATGGCCAATACCTAGCTAGCGGCGCATCCTTCTACACCAAGTCTGCTACAGCGCAGGGTCATCAGTCCATTCTCTAGCAGTGCAGCGATGGCTCGTAAATCCTTAAATAGAATATTATGGCAGCATACCTAACCTAAACTACTAAAAGGAACCCGGTTAATTACAGCCCTTCAGATAAATGCCACATCCCCCGAAATGACGACGGTATTGATAACTGTACAACGAGCCCAATTTCCTTGTTCAGTTATGTAGAGTGTGATTGATCTCTGTTACTGTCACCAGCTGGTCATAACGAGGATGGTCGTAATGCACGTAATTAACCGGACGAGACCTACAATTACATATGAAGGAAAGGGCTATTTTCTGCCCCACTGACTTCCTTTTCTTAGGAGAGTGGTTATATTTAGGAAGTAGACGGTCTTCCTTATACATAACTGTTAACACTCCTATCCGACTCTGACATTTTATAATTTGCTTCTGGACTGATCAATTAATCATGATCACCATGGTACTAAACGGATATGTTTTGTTATCCTGTGTCACACATTGTACTCCTAGTGGTCGTGCTCGTGGAGACTAGTTAGTCTAACTTCACCAAGTAGAGCACGAAGTCTAGCCTAACTTCACCAAGTAGGGCACGAAGTCTAGATCCATCCATTGACTATCAAAATAAAATGATCAGATGCATCTCAATATCGACCGTATGTTGATTTGGTGAGAAGTTGTTTTATCAGTTATCATCAATTAATTCATCATACCATCCAACACATTCGTTTTAATCCGGAACGGATCTGCGTTACCAAGGCAACACGGCAATGCACAAGTCCACGCTAAAAACGTGACATTTTGCATTAGTGTTCGTTTCTTGGCATGGTATGTTTGAACCTGCTGTAATGTACATCCTGACCTCGACACTCAAAGCTAGTTGGCAATATATATCCGCTAATCCATTATCTAACTCCTATTCGTATAAATATATATCGTTCTAAAGACTGATATTCCATTAGCGACATTGGGAGTGACAATTATCGTGTATATAGTTACGACATGCCACTAATGTTGACAGTGCCACCATAATGAAGGTATTTATGGAAATGCCACAGGCTATAGAACACTGCAATATGAACGGAATAGGATCTTAAGTAGTTCGATTATTATCAAGCAATGTGTTTTTAAATTGGTCGAATCCCTACAAAATATATATTCCAATTAGTTTTGAGAGAGAGCGAGATAATATGAAAAGAAAATGCAATTCATGTTACAGATTTGTGATTGGAAGCTTGGAGAACATAATATATACACCCAGGAATATTCGATCACAAAAACATTTGCGCGGAACACACCTATGAGCAATATGAATGGACACCTATGAGCAATATGAATGGACCAATGGGACAGATACGGCAGCTGATCTACATTAGACATGGCAGCAGGTAGCACCAAATCGCATTTGGACCAAATTAGCTATATTAATATTATTGAAATGGTTAATAAATGTTGTGTTAGCAAACACTAAGTCTATAATCATGTTTTTGTTTGTTTTTTTGTTTTTCATATGAGCACGGCAACCATTTAGGAATCTAACAAGTTTCATGAGTCATAATCCCTATATTGCACCCGTTACAAAATACCTCGATTTTGGGTGGTGTGCTGCGTGACCTACACCTCAATTCACTGAAGAATAATATTGAAACATGTTCTGAAAGCGGGTATCTGAACCAGGCCACAATTGCCTGTTATCCAGGGAAATAACACTGCCATGCCAACAAATTTGGATGTTGGTCTCCCAAGTTATCCCAGACGACGGATAGGTGTAGAAGATAGATTACGTGTTATTCCACTTGAACTAATCAATGTTCCACACAAGTGTTATGACATTCAGCGGTCACATGTAAATGGTAAACTCCAGATAATAAAGTTCTATTAATGTCAAGACCGTGACAACTTAAAAGAATTTTTTTTCAAAATGTACGATTAATCAGTTGGCACTTGCTTTTAGAATAATCAGTGTGTCATGGCAGTATTAAATATGTATATGTATTTTTATTGTCGGATAGGTTTTAGAACTTGGTCCCGCTTTAAAAGACAATGAAACAATTAGCATGCTTGAACACCCCACGTATCTGGCATTGCAGTTTTGCACAACCTTGATCCAAATACGAGAGTGAATGCAAACTAGGATATTTTAAACTAGAACGTAGTTCACATTAGACTGTTGCATCAAACATGGTTGCAAAGATGAAATAGATTGGTTCTGATTTTGGCGGTGAATCTCTTTTACGCATTTGGCAAATCTCAATTATATTTTTCAAACTTGAATTGGTAGCACAGATTAAACTGGGTATTTCCCTGTAGAGAATTAGAAGGTCTACCGCACGGCTCTTTAAATGCAACCGTTTCATGAATATCTGGGAAAGATATTAACTGCTGCGGCCTAGTATTCAATTTGTTCCGCGTAGTTTCATGTAGTCATCAGTGCTGTCCCCTTCCATCTCTATCAGACCCATTGTCGTGCGGCCATGCGCAGTAGGAGGAAATTGCTTTCCATAGTTGACATCTATTACGACACCACTCACGGCAGTGGATAGACGGAGATATATGGCTGGTCCATAACCTGTACACGGATGCCGACTAGAATAGTTACACTTTGTGGACATTGTCCCGCTCGCGTGATGTGTGGACTTAGAAAAGCCACATTAAGAAGTCGGACGTTAAGTGACAAGGGACGCGACCTAGACGGTGTACGTTCTCAGATACATGAAAGCATTGACAACGCCTGTCCTTTAGGTAAACACATCACTTGCCACCATCACTACACATCTGAAACGAACCCTATAGGTCAATCGTTCGCTGCACAACATACCTACATGTATTCAGTGGGTTTGATCCATGTCCTTGACTAAATAGAAGTTGTCAAAAACAACCTACGCCTCAATTCTGATTCGATATTTTTTTAAGCATAGAAACCGTAGGCTATATACTGCATGCTGGTAACTAGAGTTAAAAAACTTTATTTTGTGGCGTGTTCTAGCTGAACTAACAGATCTGGGTATAAACTGCATTTTATTATCATTTAACTATTGTTTTTTTTTCTCTCAACTTTTAAATGCGTGGAATCGCAGGAAGTTGGTATATCTGATAGCCAAATAAATTGTTACTTGAAATCGTGCACATTGTATTTGTCTATACAAATATTTGTATTAAACCAGCAGTGCTATTCTGTAGCTATACTTATATCCACCTTTACCATTTTATTGATTTGTTTTAGGTCGAGCAGATTTTCAAACGTTAATTAGCGGTCTATCCAGCAACACAATATGACGTCTAAGGGTCACAGAGGATTCCTCACAACGTAAGCGGAAGATGAACACAACCTGACAATCGAGTCATATAACCCATTTATTATACAGAAATATTTCCTTTCTGTTTTCTTCTTATCAAATACTTCAATATATATATATACAAAAACATTATAAAACCTCCAGTAATTTTCTTTAGTACAATAACAAGTTTGACATTCAGTTTTTGTTTCTATGAAGTCTGTGAGAGATGCCGGGGGGCATATATAAACTGACGATCGCAATGAGTAGATTTTCTGCTAGCCAATATTAAAATAATGGATTCTCACAGAGGGTATCTGCGGGTGATCAGAGGTAGTCATAGATGATCATCTAATTGTGTTGTAAATGTCAATGGCATTTTTTTTCTGTTCTCGCGAAAGAAATACGAAAATATGAATAAAAGAACATTTGAAAATATGAAAAATCAGTGGGACATGCGGAAAATGTAGCTTGTTGCCCAATATACTTGTGTAGAAAAATCAATTGTACATAGTTTGAGGTAATTTAAACGTTTGACCATGAAATATGTCAACAAACCGTGACTGTGTGCCTTTAGGCCCATCATTGAAATTGTTCATTTTAGCGAACTTGTAAACGTATCGCATCTCTTTAATTATACATATCGTTTTTTTATATTTAATTTATTTGCTTTCAAGATTCTTTCACTTATATCACGACTTGTCAGTTTAAGGCAGGAGGAAACCCGCAACATCCGTAGAGCTGAATGTTGAAGTAAACCTGCGAACACCGGCTGGTACTGACAAGACCAAGGATGATAACTGCATTGCCACTCTACAGACATTGCATCCTATCAATATCGCGTCAGAAAGATAACTTTTGCGCACTGATGCCGGGAACCTTGGCTCCGAAGTCCAACTGTTCTACCACTGCGCTACCACCGCCTGGCTGGCACTGACGTACCAAGCATAACTGTATTACATACAGCACACCCTATCATGATCACATCAGAAAGGTAATTTTCACGAACATTGATGCCAGATTCCCAGGATCGTTCGCTCCAAGTCCAAACGTTCTACCATCGCGCTACTGACCACACCATTGATAATATACTCAGTCGTGTAACAGCAGTGCAACAGGGGTGTTTGACTAACAGAAACAGTTTTGTGTTGTACACACCTGACATAGACGGCTTCTCCACTGGCTTACACAGGATCTTGATGTGGACACTGCACAGAGGGGAATCGTGGCTGTAGCCCTGGAGGCAGGTGTTCATCACAGTCTTACCCAGGGCGGCAGAAGGGGGGCGGTTGCTCTTGGAGATGATCGATACGTTGCTGCTCTGGGAGCTCTCAAACATGAAGCAGTGCCACGGGGTGATCTGAAAGAGAAGATTGATGACCGGGTAATTTCTAAACAATCACCAAAAATATGTAACGAGTGATTATGGAGTTTAACGTCGCTGTGGGAATCTTTCACCCATTTGCGACGAGAAAATATGTAACAAAATTAATAATAATAGTAATAATATATGCATTTATATAGCGCTGCATACACCATTATTGATACTGTGAGCTTATGGCAGTGGAAATTAAGAATGATAAAATGGTTTAAAAAGATATAAAATTACATGATTGGATATACAATCGGCCTGTAACATTTTCAAATTTCCTGTGATAGTTCTATTATAAGTACATGTCACAGTTTCTAGTTTTTTCTTTCAACTCACAGCAGTAATGGCCAGTCTCAGCGGAACACTGGCTTTTCCCATGTTTCTCAGACTGAATGTCTGTGCCTTGCAAAGCCCCCACGTCAAGAGACCGAAGTCCACAACCCTGTCATCCATTTCCGTGACTGCCTGAATCAGTGGTTGTTCGGCAGTGGCCCGCAGAGTCACGATGGTCGGGTCGCCATCTGGCATCACATTACCGTCGCGTAGGTAGGGCTGGCAGAAGATGTAGAGCACTGCAATGTACGTTCCCGGAGCCTTGGGTAGGAACATCACCTGGAAACAGACAGAAGGAAGAGAAGTGCAGAGACTGGAGTTTGTTTGCAGTGTTCATGGACAACAAGTAGAACCACAGCCACTGGTCTAGGAGCCAGAAGTACAAGTCTAGGTACCCATATAGGTGCCAGTCTAGGAATGAATGAATTAGTGCTTTAAGTCACAACAGGAATAGTTCGCCCAGACACGATGACGTACCAGTCTAGGAACCACAGGGGACCCACCATAATCAGGACCCATTGATTGTTAGACTGCAAGAGTTATCTTCCCTATAAATCATTTATTGTTAGACAGCAAGATTTATCTTCCCTATAAATCATTTATTGTTAGACTGCAAGAGCTATCTTCCCTATAAATAATTTATTGTTAGACAGCAAGAGTTATCTTCCCTATTAATCCACCCTTTATGTCTTTAACAAGTTAGGTCAGTATTAAAAAGTACAATTGGCAATGTTGTTATTAGTGTATCCTGGTAAAAAAACCACCATAAGGATATCTAACATTCATATTCTCATTAGGACAAGCAATCATTACATGAACCCTCTGAATTAAAAGACTAAAAATCTCAATGAACTCAGTAATGCAGTCCGTACCCTTGATAGGTAAATTTGAAAATGAATACATACATTAATGTTTTCTGTTGAGTCTGGTTCAATGTTTTTTTTCGTCTTCATCTTGAAGGGTACACCGGCTTCTGGTGCCGATCGATGTCCATTGACGCTCACTTTCTTGAACACCATCATACACTGGAGCCAGCGTGGGGTGGGGTTCTTCAACGGCAAGCTCATCTCCATGGAAATTCCGACACAGCAGTGGTTGGGGAAGGAAAGGATGCCCGGGGGGGCTTCAATACATGGTTTGATCAGCTTGGGAGTGGCCATGAAGGTTTGCATGGAATTATCTGAAACAGGAGGTTCTCACTGGTTGTCTGGTATTGACAAATACCCATTACCATACCTTATATTGGGGATACCGTTAAAAGTCTGGCCCCGAGATTACGAAACGTTTATTGAGTACAATGTTATGTTCAAAAAGGTTTTGTTCACAAATCCTCATGTAAAATTTGAGTTGAGCATGAAATCGTACTAAAAAATGTTTCATAACCTAGGGGACTGTACATACCGTTACCCATTGTGGTTCTGCCTGTTGTTAGGTACTGTCTGCTCCAGCCGTCTCGTGAAGCAACCGTCGTCTGCAGTCTACCAAGCGGGGTCTCCATGACGACACCCTTGCAGATAGATACAGTCCCGCTACCGATGGGCGTGCTCTGATAAATAGGAATGCTGTTGTAAAAACTGGGGAGTTCACTTCCAGGAGCCCGACTGAAAGTCGAGGCATTCTCGGCTTCCAGCTCCAGAAAACTCCCGGCAGCCGTGTCGTCAGCAAGGTAACTGATGTCACTGACACGTCTGGACGGCTGCGGTCGATTCCCGAGGTAATTCTCCGCGAAGCTGGTTTTCATCAGAGATTTCTCTGTGAGGAGGGTCGGTTTTCTGGACAGGATTCGATCCGGTGGAGGCTTGAACGGTTTAACAACCTGACCCGGCGGTGAGGTGTTACTAGAGCCTGAGGGTTGTAGAGGACGTGGATTTGGTACTTGAGTAGGAGAAAGACTTGGACCACGGGTATCAAACGTATCACTGTTTGCTAGGACTTTGTCAGATGGGTGGGAAATGTTGCTATGGGAATGTCCGTGTTGTGTGGCCAAACTGTCAGGGTAATTTCCTGCCTTACTGTGTTCAGGACCGCTGTGTGTCTTTGACATGGGCCGAGAGGGATCGGACGTTCTGATGACGTCAAGTCCTCGGGATTCGGCCAACTGCATGTCCGACGTACCAGTGATCCCGTCACAAGACATCTGCTTATCTGCACCAACATCATTGGATTCTACGCTGTATTCTGTACAGTTGGACACGTGATGGAGTGCACTCAAACTACTATAACCAGATTCGTGATACGGAACACTTGAGGAGTGAGCGACACTCTTCTGTCTAGATACATTGGTATCAATTCCTGTACGATCACGACCAAAGCTGGTTTTCCCTGCTGTTTCAGGCACGCGGTCTTGATTAATCTTGGTCAGAAAGACCTTGGAGTCAACAGGCCGATCCTCCAGCGGTGTATGACCTCTCTGGTTTTTTATACCCGATGATTGACGCACTGGTGGAGACATTCCTACAGTTGGTGCATCGGACAGTGAATATTTAACATTGCTGGGACTACTTTTAGTGGAGTTGGCACTCTCTACACATTCCTTCCTGATGGCTTGTCTCAAGCCCTCGATGTCGACTTCACGATCTGCACTGGAAGTTTTACCCGACCCAAGCTTGGATAGGTCTGGCACGCTATTCCGAAACTGAATCTTTGTGTTGTCTTGGGAATGATTCCCTTTACCGTCACGTCGATGTCCAACCTCCAAAGATTGCAATCTCGTTCTGATATGATTTTGTAATTGTCCATCCAACACAGAACTTGATTTAGATTTTCTCGGGACTTCAGATTTTGAGTTCTCAACTACAGTCTCAGATCTGCGATGAGTCTTCACATTGGCAGAGTGCTCTGTATCTGTATTCTCAGTGGTCTGTCGTTCTTTCCACGCCTTCTGGTACACAGACGTGAGTGAGCCTTTACGTATCGGAAGTCGAGAACTCTTCAAGGGTGGAGAATGGGAAGTGTTTTTTGATGTTACTTCAACAGCTGATGTTTTTTCCCTCTGAAACAGCAAAAAAAAGGAATACAAAAATTGAGAAAATTAGCAAATCGTCTGATGAAAATTACTTTTCACCAAATGTTCCAATTATTAATATCATCAATAAATATTTAACTAAGAATGAAATCATATGCCTGATTGTAAATAAAATTACAAATATCAGTTATACAGATCCTTGAAAAACAAAAAAATTATAAATGTTGTTTTTTATAGAAACTTGCGACAAACCTCATCATCACTTCTACGGCGCGTCTTTTGAAGTGCATCACCTTCTCTCCAATGAGCTGAAGCTTGGTTAACAGCTGCATCCAGATGCTTCACAGTGTTTGATTTCCTGAGAGTCTGCTTTGTCTTTTCTACGTTTCTCCCAGCAGTTGTCTTCCCTTTCTTATCGTCATCAACGGTGTTGGTCTTTGTTTTGCATTTATTGGCCCTATGCTTGTTCGACACATGCAAAAGATTGTCAATCACGTTTCCAGATTTAGACTCTTGATGATGAACAAAGGACTCGATGGCACTCAGTGTCATCAGACAGCAGCTCTCTTCAATGGACGGTCGGCCAGCAGTATCAGCAGTGGCCATCGTTGCTGGACTCAACTGTGGAGTTGACTCAACATGGGGATGAGCAGCTGGCTTGGGCTTCAAATCATTCGTAGAGAACGTCTTTTCATCAGCTATATAGGCTCTAGTGTCTGTTGATAAAAAATAATTAAAAAATAGAAATAATTTCCAACCTTCAAATATAATAACGGATCTTGCTGACAAAAATAAATCCAAGTATGATGATGATGATGATGAATTAGTGCTATACGTCACAGCGGGAATATTTCACCCATACGGTGACGACTACAATGTTATTTATTAAAATAATTACTTATTAAAACAATTAAAACTGATTCGATTCAAGAAAATAAAATAAGCAAAAATAAAAGAGAAATGGCGATATATATGTGACAATGACAAGAAAATACATGATTTAAAACTTTTCGTAAAGTCGAATTTCCTTTAAAAAGGATAAAATAAGGTG
>JAUTBT010002160.1:0-10251 GCA_032361225.1 Lepetodrilus schrolli
TCTCTCTCTCTCTCTCTCTCTCTCTCTCTCTCTCTCTCTCTCTCTCTCTCTCTCTCTCTCTCTCTCTCTCTCTGTGCCGCACAATCACTGACAAATATAAATTGGTGTGTATATATATATATTCTCTATTGATTTGCCTAAATAGAGAACGAAAATTAAAATAATGTATGTAGGGCCTATTATTAATGTACATGTATATAATATCACTTATGAAAAATACATGTATATATATATATATATATATATATATATATTAAATTCCTTGTCCTCCGGGTGAGCTACCCTGCTCTCTCTCTCTCCCTCCTCCCTCTCTCTCCCCCTCTCTCTCCCCCTCTCTCTCTCTTTCTTTCTTTCTCTCTCACACACACACACACACGATTGTACTAAAGCGACCTTTACGTAACAACTCTAACGGTGTCCTTTAGTTTTAGGCAATCGTTTTTTATACAATTCTTTAAAATGATTATATATTGGAAAAGTATTCCTTTGCAAGTAGACCCATCTAAAGTACTAGGGACACTTGGTGGCATATCGACAGTTGGTATATAAGCATATAATATGGAGTATCAACTACTATCATTACCATTCACATTTATAAACTATTATCTTATAATATATGATCCTTAATTCACGTATTGTATATAGATGTTACAATACACGCGCACTCAAGTATAATAGTGTACAATAATGACATTTGAATGGGGAAAAAAACAACAGTAGCATAATAATTTCCAAATCATCATGGCATATACGAGTGATTGAAACGTTTGTAACATTATTTATATATTGATCTAAGAATAATACATGTATATATAATTTGTCTACACAATTATATTGTACAACAAGCTACAATTTCCGTAAGTCTCTCTAGTTTTCAATATTTTCATATTATTTATCTTTATCTCGCGATTTTTAATTCGTGGAGATAAAACAAAAATCGCTCTTATTTGTATTACCTAATTCAATATTGGTCTACCAGTGGTTACTAGTATTCTAAGTGAGGTTATCAGTTCCTCGTATTTTGACTGAAATTGTTTCAATGTAATTATTAATTAAACTGTTAATACTAGTCTAACTATAGTTTTAGCAGTCACGCGTCCACGTTACCGATAGACGCGTGTTTAGTTATAAATAGAAGTACTTACGGAAATAGCATTATCTATTCAGTTTTCTCGTCTCGCGAGATCATGCGAGATCTGAAAGGGCCCCTGTGAATAGTACTGAATATTCGAGGCATAAAGGCTCGAAACTCGTTGTATTTTGACGTGCATCATTTATTATTCGGGACTGATCGCCTGGCCTTATGACTGACGTCAGGTACAGAAACACTGCAGGTGCAGAGCACTCCACAGAGGTGAGAATGACATTGGAGATGATACATGTTTTGGTTGTAGAGGCGGAGTGATCGCCTGAAAATATTCTGAATAAATTTGCATCATTAGGCTTTAGGGTTTCCTGTCTATGTATGCGAACTTCTATACAATATATCGGATGAAAACTTGAAATCATGTTTCAAAGTAATTTTTTGAAATCTGTAGACGCATTCCAACTGTGTGTTTTGTTGCTTGGAGTTGTAGGTTTGTAAACAACAACGAATGTTGCGCATGTTTACATCACGTGTGTACTGTTTATCATCTGGTTTATGTTCATCTGATGATCAAATTGCAATATCGCTCAAACTATATTTTAATAACACCTGTTGACATCAATGCAATGAATATATCATGACAATATTCCAAACCGAAACTGTGATAAATTATCATCTGATTTAATATTTATATAAAAATACTGTTAGCCCCTGCATGTAGAGGTAATATTTGCACATGATGACATGCAAATTGCGTCCTGATTTCAGAATGATAATTTTGTATTCATTTTAAACCTAGACCATAGTTACAGTTGTGCATCCCTGCCTACATGCCTATAGCATTAAACAACACAATCTGGACATACCCGAATGGTTAGCTAAAACACAGGGTTGATCATCGCTAATAATTATTTATCTAAATATGCTAATTAAATCATACTTCTGAGTATTAATCTCTGCCTAGCTATTTCATGTAATATTTTGCAAACTTTGTACCAGATTTCAAAGAGACCATGTTGAATCTATTGTAATCCATTTGATTCATTATTTAATACATCACTAGATCTATTCAATGGTTTACTAGTATTCATATGCTACATCAATACCTGCCAATATAATGCACCTGTTGCCAATCTAATGCACCTGTTGAGCATATGAATTACATTGTGTGGATATTCTTCATCACACTCATGCCATGGTATGCTAGCGATGAATATCGTAACATTAACACATAGTGGATATCATAATGTGAACACATATAGCACACCTGTTAACATCAATAAGGTGGTTACCAATGTTTACTGGTCTGTAGAAGTGTAGGTTATTGGCACAATTTCACTATTTATGGTATGTGTCTCTTTGTTATACTCACTACCTCAGTGCTTTATTTCCAATTAAATATTGAGAAGTGCAATTCCGTGTTGTTCCAAGTACAAGCTATATTGACACTTGTCCAAGTAATATTATGAGGCAATATTTGAATTCTCGAAGTACTGGTATCCTATTAGAGAATAAGTTTGACTTTTTGAATATTTAGTCTACTATTACGAGAACCAGTGCAGATTTGTAATATATTAATATTTAGTATTATACTGTAATTACCCTAATAATTAAAACGAGAAAATACTTAAATTTGTAGGTCTTCGAATTATTAGAAAAAATGAAAGAAATGTAAAATCATCTGTGTTCATATAATTAGGGACAATGAAATTAAAGTACAAAATACAGTTGTACATTAAATGGTAAATAAATAAAGTAATTAAAAAAATTAAAAAAATATTTTAAAAGTTGTTTTGAAAAGAATTGTTGTGTTCGAATAATTAGAAAATTAAGATTTTTTTTTCTCATGTTCATATTATTAGTGTCAAACAAATATTTTCAGAGATTAATTTAGGTGTTCGAGATATTAGAGGGTTCGAATTATTAGAGTAATTTAATTATGGTAGTATTAATATTTTGTTAATTCAAATATATATTGTTGATGGTGATATTTTCTAAAATTGATTCTGAAAGTCAATAATATTCTTATTATATTTACATAACAAAATCGACTATTTAAAACTAAATATGGATAATAGCTTGATGACATCGAAATAACCACCAAATTGGCCTGTGGTTTTAAAAAAGACCAACTCAACATTTTCCATATATACCCAGTAAAATGCAATACGTTGAGGAAGAAATAGCTATGGCCCAACTTTAAAATGAAGAATATCAATATTTTATTTCTACACTGTTCTAGGGCTATTCACACAGTAGTATAAATCTATTGTTGTAATAAATAGCTTATACTATAGATCTACTTGTAATAGAATACTTTATAGCATGACGTTGACGAGCTGGAGTCATTGGAAAACAATGACACCATGTAGGATATTAATTCCGAACTCGTCCTGAAAAATATAATCCCTGATAAATAAAAAATGTAATCCCTGAACATGCTGTCCAAAATCCATTTGCACGTTGTGTGAATGACAAAGTTACGACAATACCAACAAATTACTTGCGTAATTTATTGATTTCTTGTTCAACTGCATCATCACTACTTGAGTGCAGGTACCTTGTGGTCTCCTTGGACATTGACTTGTCAATATTTTGTGTATGGCTGTGATTGGTTCTAGCTATGGGGGGTATCAGAATATGGCTGATTACATGTTAACATGTCGAAACTTTCCACACGACAGTTTTTCACTCAGTTTGGAAATTTAATCGCACTGTTAGTTATATATGATTGTGTTCAATTTGAATTGTCTGGTGAGATATTGGAATTTAATATACATGTAACATGTTAAAAGGAATTTGTACATTGTACTTATGATCAATATTTCATTGTAAATATGAATTGTAAACTCCAGTGACGTTGGAACTGGGCAACTTTGAACATACTGACTCTGAAAGTGAACGTCGCAAAGCCCAGCCTCTATGGGTGAAAGATTCCCACATCGACGTTAAACTCCATAATACTCACTATATATTTAATTTATATTTATATTTATTTTCCTGGTCTGGTTCCAATTGGTATTATTATCAAAGAGCCAATCCACTGTCAAATTTATCTATGAAGACTTACTAAACATTTTCAACATTTTCGATAGATTAAATGGGTTAATGAATGTCAGTGTTGCTGGGTACTGCATCAACAAAGTGGTCTGGTCATACTGTAGACTGTGCTATGTGTCATGACTTCTATCTAAAACTGTGAGGCATATTTAACCCTCTCCCCTAAAGCCCAGCCTCAATTTGTATTCTGAGCGATGGCAAACAAACAGGACATCAAGTGAAACAGTATACTTTAAAATTAGACACTTTATTAATACCAAGCACTCAAAATGTAATTAGAACACAACAGAAACAACTGCAATTTTCAATTATGAAATCACATGTGAATTTATTAGAAAATGAAATCAATAACTATTGTAACTATGAACCAGCGAATGCGGAGTATGCACTTTCAATTCTCAATATTACCTACCGGTATATGAAAAATACCAAAAATATAAAGGAAAAGCTATTAAACCCTGCTAAAAAATTACCAGAAATGTTAAAAACGTACTAGCATACTAAAAACCACGGACGCTCTGGACTCTGCTTTCAGTGACCTCGCAGGTCAGCACCGTCCTAGATCACTACACATTCACTACGTGTTCAGTTCACTACGTGTCCATTATGTGTATACTATTCCCTGCTTGCACTATTTTTCTAAATATTGTGTTCAGTTCACTAAGTGTTCATTATGTGCATACTATGCCCAGCTTTCATTATTTTTCTAAATAATACTAGTATCATTTTGATAAGTAATACTAGTATTATTTTGAAAAGATTTTGTATTTTAAATATTTAAAAAATAAATTATATATTATTGTAATTATTGTTTTTCCAGACTGATGATGCGGGAGACCACAAAGCAGAAGACCTCGAAGATGACGACCTTCCGATAGTCCCGGATCTTTCTGGTGAGACCACCATCACCAGAGGATCGGACAAAACCACGGACGCCCTGGACTCTGCTCTCAGTGACCTCACACCAAGGTCAGCACCGTCCTAGATCACTACACGTTCACTATGTGTTCAGTTCACTATGTGTTCATTAATGCGTTCACTATGCGTTAATTACACATGCTGCGCCATCTTTGAGGGAGCTCTGAGTTGTCTGTGATTGTATTAGTGTTTAACCGTTTCCATGTTGGAGGCTGTGCTTGGCAGTCTGAGGGTTAACATATACAATTCTGTCCTGCTATTATTACAAAATGATCCAAACAGCCTATAAATTGTTGATTTCACATTTATTACACTAAAAAGTAAAATCTCAAGCACCCTCCTCATTTTTCTAAATCTTCCGATGTGATGTATATTCTATCGTAAGATTTCGTTAGTTCTCTGTTAGTCTTACCCATGGGCCTATATCATCGAATAAATCTATCATTTGGATTTAATTTTCACTTGCAATATCCCAGTGAAGCAAGTAATTTATTTGGTTTGGCCTTAATGTAATTTTGCTGTAGGATACATTATCTACATTCCTAATTATTAATAAGTTGTTGTATTTCCGTGTTCAGATGGAGAAATTGGGTCATCAGAGGAATCTTCACATGGGTGATGATCTTCTTCTTCGCATTCATCATTTACATGGGACCACTGGCACTGGTCCTTCTGGTAAGTCTACAATTATGTACCGTTAACCCTCTCCCTGCTGGATTAGGGAAAACTCTGCTCATTGGGGCATCTCCGGTTGCCTTCAGCAGGGAGAAGGTTAAATAAGCACCCTTTTATCGTGTTTGTTGGAGAGTAGATTTCATTACTCAGGCAGTGAACCCACTGTTAAAACCTACTAGTCTGAATAATGAATCAAATGACAAGTGTTTAAAAGATTTTTTTTTTATCTATTCTATAAACTTTAATTAATATTGTGAGTTGTGGCTATAACTAATGGACTAGTGATAATTTCCATTTCCTGCAAATATGGTCTGATGATACGCTGAAATATTGTGGACAGTTGTGTATAACTTCTGAAAAATGTTGTAGCACATTTTAAGTACACTGTTTGGCAAATTTGAATACGATATTCTGACCCAATCTTCAGTAGAAATCTGCTGATTTATTTGTCCCCGGGTTGATTTATTTGCACTGGACGTGGCTAGAGTTCTGCAGCCCCCAGACCCCAGGCTTGTTTTCCGCTGAAATCACAATTGTCTGTTCCCGTGTTTAACACATTTGTCTTTTGTTACAGATCATGGGCATCCAGATCAAATGCTTTCACGAGATCATCACAATTGGCTACGTAGTGTACAAGTCTTACGAGTTGCCATGGTTTCGAACGCTCAGTTGGTACTTCCTGTTTTCGTCCAACTACTTCTTCTACGGGGAAAGTCTGATCGAATACTTCGGAGTCCTGCTGTCAAGAACTGTGAGAAAATTACCAAACATTCTGAGTTATCTCCCTTATTCCACATGGTATCACAACTGTGTAAAATCGGAACAACTTTGTGACATCTCTGAATGAGATATACACTTGTACCTAACTGGCGGTACAGCTATGAGATGCCCCTACCAATCAATTTCCAAATTTTTCATTTAAGAAATCGAATTATACATAATTTCTGGTCAGATTCCAGGTTGTCTATTCTAATTCAATAGTTGAAACTGAAAGTGTTAAATGTATTTGTAAAAGTTGATAACATATATCGAGACATCTTCGCCCACTTCTGTCATAATGGAAACCTTCCACTTATTAGGTCTGAGCACATATCTGTGGATGCTGCTCATTTGAAACGATTGAACTTTGTAGTCTGTTGTAGCAGTGTCAATTATTAACAACTGGCCAGAATTTAAAAAAAAAGATTTCTACCTCTATTACTTCAAAGAGAAAGTGCTACATTTATACTAATATTTGTACTCGATTTATATATATTTATTTTACAGCATATGAAAAGTAAAGCATGTACAACCATATCGAAATGTTTTGAAGAATTATCTCCATTACGCCCATTGTCACATTTCTAGGCTACCTGTAGTTTTATTACCTATTTTTAGTTATCATCTATATATTAGCACACAGTGAATTGTTTCAAGTTATTGGTTCTGTAAATGCCTGAAATTAGACATTTTTCAAAAAAGATAAGAATTAACATCTTGGCGAAATGTTTTATTTGTTGTTTTATAACTCTAGGAATTTCTGACGGCGTTCGTGACCTACCATCGGTTCATCTCCTTCTCTCTGTACCTAGCGGGATTTGTCGGATTCGTCTTCAGTCTCGTGAAGAAACACTACCTCAAACAGTTCACATTGGTGGGTGCAGCAGTGCAGTCCCAATGTTGTAACAATCCCTTTCGGTTCCATATTTGTCGTGTATTTACTTGATCTAGAAGTTTTACTCTGTATTTAGCATGGTTAGGAACATTAATCAAAATGTATTTTTCTGCATTTTAACAAGGAAACCATTATTTTACTCCGAATTTATGAACATGAATGAAGATTTTTCCTTTTGAAAATGGAAGACACTGTTTTACTATGAATTAATCAGGCATTTCTTTTATCACATTTGAAGATGAGATCTAATATTTTTCTTTGAATTTAGAAGAAAGAAAAACATCCAAATTTGTATATTTGGAGGTTGGGGGTGGGAGGGTGTCATATTTGAATATGTAACTTGAAGCCAATAATTTTACTTTGAATTTTGGAACATGTGGAATGTTATTTATGGTATCTGAGGTTGCGTTGATGTTGTTTAGTCTGAAACCTGTGTCCTGCGCTGTTTCAGTTTGGCTGGACCCACGTGACACTGCTGTTGGTGGTGACACAGTCACATCTGATCATACAGAACGTCTTCGAGGGACTCATCTGGTGGGTGTTGGGTTATGGTTGGGGTACAGTGTGTAACCCAGAGTATATTGACCCACTTTGCTATATGCAGGCATGCTATGTTGTTCGTCGCAAGTGGGTGAAAGACTCCTGCAGTGACGTTAAACTCCATAATCACTCACTGTATATTGTACCATGAGGCAATTCGTTTCTCTACCTGTGGGAGGTGTGTCAACGTATGTCGATGTTGATTGGCTCTTTTAAGGATGAAAAGTTGAGACTGATTTGTAGCTATAGAGTTATTGATGAATATCATCTAACAGTCCTTCAACATTCCAGTGCAATGCAGTCTGCAATCAATATGTTAGTAGCTTTCCATTTTTCTCTCTCGGCATGTTTCCAAATCTTCCACGTTGATTTTTTCAGGGTCCTGGCGCCATCATCCATGATCATCTGTAACGACATCATGGCGTACATGTTCGGGTTCTTCTTCGGGAAGACGCCGCTGATCAAACTGTCGCCCAAGAAGACCTGGGAGGGATTCATAGGTGGCGCTGTCTCCACCGTCATCTTTGGCATCGTGGTGAGCTACCTGCATGTCATCGTGACCTAGTAACCATGGTGATTGTGGAACACTTGTTACCCGCAGTCAGTGGTGTAGTGGTAGATTGTTGGCCTTCATATCCAAACTTTGAATTGGTTCCAGGGGGTTGGCATCAATGTTCTCAAGGGTTACCTTTCTGACGCGATCACGATAGGATGCGCTGTCTGTACCATGGCAATGTAGGTCTACTGCAACACTGACCTATGTACAGCAAAGTAATCTTGAAAGAAGTTTGAGGCCCCAACACAAAGATAAAATAACATAAGATGTTTGGTCGAGTGTGCCTAATGAACAAATCGTCAGAGGAGTTTATTATGAGGTAGGATAATGGATTGTTTGCCGGCACAATTACAATACTTAAAAAAATCTGCAGAATTAATTTTACAATGATATTACAGCACCAAGCATTGTTCAAAATGCTGAATCATTGACACGCAGTTGTTGCAATGTTTCAGTTTTGAAGTTGTTGCGATGGTTTGTTTATCGTACACACTGTTGTGATTTCAGTTGTCGTACATGCTGGTGCAGTTTGACTTCCTGGTGTGTCCGATCCACTACGACGAAGTGAAGGGAGCGTTGTCCATGGAGTGTGAGCGGAACCCGGTATTCCTGCTCACCGAGTACAGTCTGCCGGAAACTCTACGTGTCTTGTTCTCTCTGGTGAGTGGGCACTGCAGTGATTGTGTGGGAGGAAAACCTAAAACAACTACCCATACCCTCAACCAAAGAGCTATCCACAACCATTCCATCCATTCCTCCGTTCAACCATTGATCTACTCCCATTCATCATCCATCCAACCATACCACCCGAACCACCCATATATCTGTCAGTCCCCACCACACAATTCATCCCCAATCATCCCTCATCTACCCCCAGCCAATCAGTATCCAACCACAAAACCATGCCAATTAAATACTTGTGTCTTAACACCACAATCATTAAGCTGAAAATGTATCTTTTCATTATTGCTGCTATGGACATGAATATTAAAGTATTTAAAAAGCCCATATGACCGTCTACATGGAATGTGGTCAAATTACTCTTTAATAAGTAATATTTTAACAGATTTTTCATTCAGTATATATGTTTCTTTGTTTAAAGGTGAGGATTCCCTGGTTGACCATCAAAATATATCCATTCATCCTACATTCTATCTCCCTGTCGCTGTTCTCCTCTGTCATTGGTCCATTTGGAGGATTCTTCGCCAGCGGATTTAAGAGAGCCTTTAAGATCAAGGTAAATACAAAACAGCTCTTAAATACGCTCATTTTATGTTATTTTATGCCGCAATTCTTGCCTGATTTTCTCTATATTCCTAATGTTGATTGATTTAATTAATGCTTTAAAGTGTGAATATTTAACCCATACACTACGACATGTGTCTAATGTACATTTATCATCCTTTTTTTTTCTTCATTAAATTAGCCAGTCATTCTGCCAGAAAAATGAACTGGGACATTGTGTAAACTATGGAGATTTAATTAATATGTAAATAACAATTCTTTACAGAAAATGTAATTTCTATTAGTTCTTAGGGTCATGTATGGGTAAAACAATAGCACTCATAATACTAATAAGTATATTAATATAGCACATGTGCTTCCATGCTCCAGGCCGGCTCCGTGGCGCAATGGTTAGAGCGTCGGCCCGGAGTGCGGAAAGTCGTGGGTTCGATCCCCGGTAGCGTCATACCAAAAGACGTTAAAAGATGGTACTTGTTGTTCCCCTGCTTGGCGCTCAGCATTAAAGGGGTAAAGCAA
>JAUTBT010002161.1:0-10251 GCA_032361225.1 Lepetodrilus schrolli
TTCCGACGCGATATTGATAGGATGCGATGTCTGTAGAGTGGCAATGCAGTTATCATCATTGGTCTTGTCAGTACCAGACGGTGCTCGCGGGTTTACTGCAATACGGATGTTTCGGGTTTCCTCCTGCCCTAAACTAACAAGCTGTGATATAAGTGAAAGCATCTTGAAAGCGGCTCTAAACCACAATTAAATTTGTTTTAAATAATAATAATAATAATAATAATGTAGCGCTATGAGCATGCTTTCGAGCGTGGATTTGGCGCAATATTAATGTTCACATTATAAGCCTACATTGACTGATGATAATTTCCCAAACATTCCGGAGATATGAATGCACTTCAAGCTAAAGCTGGTAAATGTCTATTATTAGACAACTATATTCTTTGAGGACTTGCCGACTGATGTTTAGCATAGTCGTTGACAGATCGCCGTTATTTGATAAGGTAATGGATTCTTCCGTCCGACCTCCCTCGGGGAGACTGTAGATTCTTATCATTCACAGACAACTCCTGTCGGATGCCTCCTGTTCACATCCGGGGCGCTCCATCGCCAAACACAATGATCCAATTCTCAAGTTCTCGTTTCGAAAATAGCTTGTCAACATTGAAGGCATTCTGAGCAGTCTTCTTCACGTGATTAGTTATAACAGTTTCACGTGTTTATTAAGAATGCAATCGGTAACGGTTAAGACAACTTACAGATGTTTAGACTAAATACTAGTATCAGTCAGATATTGCTTTAGAATCCACTTACACATATTCAAACTTGCCTTAAATAGCTAGGAGAAGTCAATAAATACGTGTGTATGCATTGTAGATAATCAATGAAAGATAACGGTACCTTGGCGTACATCATTAATAATGTATATACGCATGACTAATGTACCATAATTTCTTGACACTTACACCAGACCGATAATGCAATAAGCTGTATGTTAACAACTGGTTAAACAATGTCCAGAGTTCCCGTATTTAGTCCCAGGGATAAATTACTGGAATTGACAATTTCTAAACAGAAACATAATACGAAATTCGGGACGATCCATTATATTTACGCCAGTGAATTGTTGCTCACACTGACACACGTGGATACGGAACTCGGAAGGTTGCTCTGTTTTGCACGTGGGGGACTATTATGAAATCCGAATTTAAGCCCATGGGCCTAAATACGGAAATATCTTCCGTGTTTAAGCACATGGGCTAAATTTCGCGTGAGTCTAAATATAGGAATTCCCGGTATGTTTCCTTGCTTGACAGTAATACACTGGCTTACCATGGAATAACTACTTATATTAAAGGTTGACCAATAACGGTTGATTGTACAAAAAGGGTTCTTTGTTTAACATAGGGATATATCAAGGGTTGACAATATAAACTAACCTAGGACACGTGTTACATGTGCATTTACATATTCTCTATACTGGTGATATAATATAGCCTCTCACGTCACTCGATGACATAAATACAGGATCTCGTAAAAGTGGTCATATATTACTGAATTTATTAAACGAGTTGGCAAAACTGATATTTAATAAATTGGGTCCATACTAGACATAGACTCGTGACTGATATTATACAGTTGACCTTAACAATAAGATAAGCGTAACATATGTTATTACAATCCAGCATTTAAATGTATCCACGAGTGTGAATATCAAACGTCCAATGACTAATTGCAATACTGATAGTCGAATATAACATATTCAAATAATACTTACTGTATACTCTGGTACCGAAAGAAACACAAATCATTATACATTGTTTTTGTGTACAAAGGCCGCAGTAATTAAACATGTAGATGTGTGCACATTAACTTGATGTATGTACATGTATGGCTCCTGAAGATTATCTGCTATATTTATATGACCATGGTGGGGGATGGTGTGTGTGTGTGTGTGTGTGTGTGTGTGTGTGTGTGTGTGTGTGTGTGTGTGTGTGTGATGGCTACTCTTGGTGTGACCTCGGACTTGACGACAACGTTACAGTAATGTCATACTATGGTTCTGTAATTATTATGCTATCTTATGGTGTTGCTATGTTTAATTATATCATGTTTATTGATATGTAAAAGTATGGTTATGTCATGTTCTGCTTACATAATTAGCGTTAATAGTAAAATACATTATAACATGAAGTTTACATCGCCATGGGAATTAATGTAAAATGTCTACAGATGCTGGCTACAGTGGCTCCAGTATGAGACGTTTCATATCTGTGGCGTTAAGACATGCTGTTTTATGCATACATCGGTATTTTTTCATTAGATACGCTTTTAAAGTAATGCACGTTAACCAAAATACGAGATACGAGGTAGCCAAAAGTCGGTGTTCAAATGGGCAGGTAAAACATAAAGAATATTACGTTCATACATTTCTTGAATTCTCCCATCGGATATTACGAAATGTATTTCGGAATTCATGTTTGGGGCGAATACAGATAAGTAGTACCAATCCATTCGCAGCCCTATACATGAACAGTATTCATTATTACGTTAGTTACAGCTTCTGGTACAATTGCAGATTTGTTATCGCAAGCACTGGCAACTACTGTGTGCTGTACGAGAACCTGTGAAGAGGATCCTACCTCTGAGAAACTCTCTCTGAGTGTTCTATTTATAAATGTTAGCATGGGCTGTACTTGAGTCTATGTTTCCACTTACGTCTGTGATAAGAGTATCTGTAGTTACAAGTGCACATGTACATACATTGAGGTGTTACACATCACATTTACACACATTGATGTCACTGAGGTGTTACACATGTATTCACATTGATGTCACTGGGGTGTTACACATCACATTTACACACATTGACGTCATTGAGGTGTTACACATCATATGTACATACATTGAGGTATTACACATCACATGTACACACATCGACGTAATTGAGGTGTTACACATGTACTCACATTTCTAGATAACATTACTAACTATGGAAAATATGAGAAAGGAATCTAAAAAAAGAACACAAGAATGTATCTCAATGACATAAGCGTATAACAATCACATTATATTTTGTATTATATAGTTGTATAGTTGAGATTTCTGTTATGTGAATATATCTCTGGACGCTCTGGCTATATTTACAACGTATATTCAGGTATGCTCTAACTTCCCGTTGTCATCCAATGACGACGTCCCCGTAATAACGCAACGGTATAACAATGACAGTCAAACAGATTATTTCTATTAAAAGATTTTGCTTATTAAGAAAATATACCCGTAGATACTATCGCATTTGTAACTATATCGCATATGCCTATACATGTATATAACTAGAAAAACCATCTGAGACTACGGTATTTATTTTAAAAACTAAATAATTAATATTGATGTCTTGCAGAGTATAGGCATTTAGCTCTTGTCTAGTGTTTATCAGCGAGTGAGTGATTATGGAGTTTAACATCGCTGCGGGAATCTTTCACCCATTTGCGACGATAGTGTTTATCAGAACATATAGTGTAGGCAGTTCACCTATATTCTGCAAGATATCATCATCATCATCATCGTCGTCGTCGTCGTCGTCATCATCATCATCATCATCATCATCATTATATTATTATTATTATTATTATTATTAATATTATTATTATTATTATTATTATTATTATTATTATTGTTATTATTATTATTGTTGTTATTATTATTGTTATTATTATTATAATATTATTATTATTATTATTATTAGTAGTAGTAGTAGTAGTAGTAGTAGTAGTAGTAGTAGTAGTAGTAGTAGTAGTAGTATCGCAATGTCGGGTCTATATGTTTATATCTGCATCCGTATATTTGTACTGATAACACTAGTACACTAACAGTACTGGGCCACAGTCAGACATACTACATACTACATAGACTACATACTACATACTACATAGACTACATACTACATAGACTACAGAAGCAACATGAAGACATTTTCAGAGACTATTTCCCCGTTCGCGTGCACGCTTTTACATAGGTTTGCAAATGTACATGTGTGTAAATATACACACGTGTGTATACATGTCATGCGAACGCATTTACACACGTATGCAAACTTACATCAGGAGTAAATTTGCATATGGTCTGGAGGTCATGCAAATATATTTTTACACTTTTACAATTTGCCCTGTATGTAAATGGTGTCATACGAACACATACCAACAATACACACGTGTGCTTTTCACGTTTTGCAGGTTTCAAGGTGAAGAAACATAGCACTAATATACACGTATGCTTTTCACGTTTTGCAGGTTTCAAGGTGAACAAACATAGCACTAATATACACGTATGCTTTTCACGTTTTGCAGGTTTCAAGGCGTACAAACATAGCAAATGTTAACTAATAATCTAAAGTACATTCACTTGACATACGAATAATAATTTTTGTATCTTCAATTTTAATTTTACAGCTCCACGGTAGGTTTAACATGCTTGACGCATATCGGCAATGTGAACTTACATGGGAAAGGGTCATCCTGGTTCCCGGTCACGTGGGCTACCGCGTTGCTGCACGTGACCGGGAACCAGGATGGGGAAAGGGTATACCGAGAGTTAATATAGAGTTACCTTTCCTTTAACATTCGGGAGTAATCGGAAAATTCAAATCACACCATCCACTAAGTAATCATGTTCCTTGGGGTTGTTCGGAATGTTTGCTTACCTATATTAATTACACTGCCTAAGTGACATGCGAATTTATTTTTACGTACCTATATATAGTTACATATGTTTAACTTTACACCACTGAGCAAATGTTGGGCATACTTTTAAGTTTACTTTTTAGGTTCACACCGTCTCTCATAATTCTTACAGAATGGCTTGTCTATACTATATTATTTGTATATATATTGTATGTATTTTAATTATGTATACACAAGTTGAGGCGTTAATAAAATAGTGAATGTCTGTCTGTCTGTGAACAAGGTGTCTCTATATGGTGTAAATTTGTATATATGTAAAATACTTTGTTATGAACATGTAAATTTGCTCTGTGTTCGCATGTCATTCAAGGTATAAAAGCAGAGTGAGTAATCTAGGGATGAAAATAGTGCGAGACATTCAGAATAACCTCAATGAACGTCCATAACTTGTAATTGCATAGTAAAGAGTGTAGTTGGAATACTTTTCTGATTACTCCGAATGCCAAAGGGAAGGTAACTCTACGTTAAGTGTCGGTATACCGTACTCTTTTTCATTTACGTTTTACATTGCGGATGGGTGGCAATCATGTTCACCATGCCGTGGAGAGGTAAGCAGATATTTGGAGATACAAAACCGCTGATACTATAAAAGTGAATGTACTTAAAATCATTAACTACAATTCGGTCAAAAAACGGCCATCTTTAACGATAATCGCATGCCTTGAAATTTGACAAAATTGAAAAGCATACGCATGTATATTGTTGTTTAATATGGGTTAGCATGACGACATTTACAAAGGGGGGAAATTTACACGTGTTAAATAATACATGTTGTATGACCTCCAGACTAGATACAAACTAGTGTACATTTGCTTACGTGTGCATATGCGTGTGCATGGCATGTATACATAATTGGACACATTTACAAGTAAAGATGTATATATTTGCACACATATGCCCAAGCTATAGATTCTCCGCTGTAGGAATGGACTGTTTTAACAGCGGCTACGTTGTGGGTATTCCTTACACTCGGAACACACTCACCAGCGCAATCTGTTCGGAAGTGTTGAAGATAAAAACAAATAAATAGTGAATAGTGAACAGGAACATTTGTAAGTGGCATGGGCGACACCTGTCCATATGTTCATGCACAGAATACGGATCAAGTTTCATGTTTATAACTGCTGGACAAATGTAACAGTGGATCATTTACGAATACTGACCATTTATTCGTCGACATTACACGCCTAGTACACAGAACATACACTTACTGTGAAATTCAACTGTATAATCGGGTATTAAATAGGCAAGATCATCTTTACATTATTATATTACAAATATATTTTAAACAGTCTTCTACATGCTGTTACTAACTATTTAAATTTTTTTAAATTTATTTATTTTAAAAAATTGGGGTTTAGAGTCGCTTTCAAAATTATTTCACTTATATCACGACTTGTCAATTTATGGCAGGAGGAAACCCGCAACATTCGTAGCGCTGAATGTTGCAGTAAACCTGCGAGCATCGACTGGTACTGACAAGACCAAGGATGATTACTTGATAACTCCAAAGAGATTGCATCCTATCAATATCGCGTCAGAAGGGTAACTTTCGCGAACATTGATGCCGGGCTCCCGGGGCGGGATTTGAACCTGGAACCTTTAGCTCCGAAATCCAACGTTCTACCACTGCGCTACCATCTGCCCTACTAACTAGAGAAAACATTACTGGTAAAAGTCCGGCAATAGCGACTTTGATTACACTGCATTCTACTTGATGAACGTCCATCCATTGCACGGCGAGGTAGGCCTACATCCTCAAAACACAGACCACGTGCTTACTTATCATCCGTCATTGCATTGAAAAACGTGGCCATTATAGTTTGTATTGTTTGAGGTAGAGATTTTAGGAAACGATGTATTCACTGACATTCTGACATTTCGACGTCATAAAATGTCATTCTCTAGAGAAGTACGACGCCGACCGTAACGTACCCTCGGCCGCTAGACCGCAGACTGTCACGTGGTACTATGACAACTGACTAATAAATAACCTCAGAGTAAAACTGGCTGATATATCTTGACGGTGTTTGCCCGGGACGCCGACACTAGGTGTGAAACATTCAAAAACAAATCCCGGGACGCCGACGTCCTTTTTGCGTTTGATACATGCCGCAGTGATACATTGTTGTTACACGGTTAGCAGCAGCGATACATTGTTGTTACAAGGTTAGCAGCAGTGATACATTGTTGTTACAAGGTTAGCGGCAGTGATACATTGTTGTTACAAGGTTAGCAGCAGTGATACATTGTTGTTACAAGGTTAGCAGCAGTGATACATTGTTGTTACAAGGACTATGAGGGGGCGATTGTTATGTTACCACGATAAACCGAAGCAATACGAAGAGAGACGATCTGATCGCCAACATCGGTGCTGGCCACAATCATGCAAGTGATCCTATAGACATAAAGACTGCTAGGAGGAGACAACCAACTCATGGAGTATTCTTATTAATTTGCTACACTTGTGAATTTTGAAATTGTGATTTTGCTCCACTTGTGAATTCATTAATAAAGCATTCTTCGATCCTGAAAAATTTTTTTTTTGTCTATTAAAAATGTCAAGTAAGGTGTGATCAATTGACAAGGAGCGTTAAATCAATTAACTATGGTCGTAGAAATTATAATCCCGTTTTGTAGACATGCGAATGTGTGATCAACCGAAACTATAACACCTTGTGTCGGCGTCCCGGGCCTAAACCATCTTGACACCAAGACTATATAGAGAGATATTACTTGTCATTCTGCCACACTTTTGACGATAAAACTCTCATTTGAATAACATGCCTAATATATTACGTACATGCTTCGTGTACATTTAGTGTTGTCATTCCCCAAATATGATTAACTATATGTATAATGTATTTTGCAATATGCGCAAATTAGTAAATGGTATGTAATAGGTCTCATGTGTCTTTTATTTGGTGTATGATTGGTGAAACAGTAGTAGTAGTAGTAGTAATAGTAGTAGTGATAATAATAGATATAATAATAATTTAATACAAATAAAATAATAATAATCGTAGTAGTAGTAGTAGTAGTAGTAGTAGTAGTAATAATAGTAATAATAATTTAAAACAAATAAAATAGTAATAATAACAATAATAATCAAATATAGATTTATAGAGAGAAACTGCTCAATAACCTGTAGGTAATTTGCTGTTGATAGAGATAGTTCTTCAGGAATATTTTGAAAACAGTCAGATCACAGCTTATGATACCACGGAAGAAAGAAACCTGCAATACGTGTAACGCGGAGTAAACCAGCGAGCACTGACTCGTACTGACGAACGAACAAAAGATGGTAACGTTAACTGCACTGTGACATTGAACAGATCTATGGATTGCCTGATGTTCAAAGGCAACTTGTTCCACGAATCAGCACTGGCTTTCGCGAATGTTGCTGTTAGTAACTTTAGAACAGCAAGCTGCAACAGGTTCCAGGAAATCAGATTCAACTGAGGTCAATAGATAATCTGCTTAACGCAGATAGCAACCAGTCTACATAAAAGCCTTAGTTGAAATTATATACTATACATACATTTTCGGATCCTGAGAGTGATGCCCTGTTTGATTGTTAACCATTGCAAATCGTTCAGAATGTGCGTGATGTGATGATACACTAGCTCGAGTTTCCTCTTCCCTTCCCTGCTGACCACAAGAGACTGTTTATATGTGTATGGTCAGGAGACGGCTACAGAGCAGCCAATATCGTAAACTGGTATTTTCTCCGTACCCTGCAGGGTGCAGACGGAAAAAAAAAGACCCATAACATGAAAACGCTCTCGTAATCGCGTCACTTGCCATATAGTAATGTGTTCTTGTATGATTTATTAGTTCAAAAACATGCATCATGCTAACAGATCGACGTATCATACACGTAATCGCTCTCGACAGTTTTTTTACTCAACTATTCGTATAAAATTTGCAAGAGCGATTACATGGATGGAATTTGATATTTGATGCTCTCTAACCTGCACCTGACTTTACCCATATAGAACGTCTTAATAGTCAGCAGGGAAGGCTAGAGCAATCTCGAGCTAATCATGCACGTACATGTACTTCCGGTCTCAAAGTCGCCTTACTGTATTGTCAGAGGGGATGAATACGATAAAAGTGTACACGTTGCGTGATATGGAATGCTAGTAAGTTATACGTGTATACTGAAGATAGTAAAACCATACTATAATAGATTTTATGAAGATTTTATGAACGCACGACCAGTGAATCTGCTGTAAAATATTCATATTCTTACTGCCAGAGCTGGTATTCATTAACTCATTAGTCTAACAATCCTCTAGACTATCCACACACTAACCATCCTCTAGACTATCCACACACTAACCATCCTCTAGACTATCCACACACTACCCATATACTCTGTCATATTTGGCCACACTTTACGTTCTCGTAATGTAGCAATATGATTGGCTCTAATCAGTATTTTATAGCCAATCAGAGAGCTTGTTTACAAAACGGATGTTACACAATAGGAAGTTGGCTGTTTTAAATTTGACCAAAAGTGACTATTATTTACAAATCCATGTTTGTCGCAGATGATGTATTCAAGCGGTCATCTGTTTTAGTATTCAAATTTGGATGGTAATTTGCATAGCCAATGAAATTCTACGAAGCTGCTTTCAGTTCACAAATATAGTCCAGTTAATCTACCAACTGGTATGATAATACTAAATTTGGTGATTATATTGTTAGCACATGAGCTTTATTTTCACTTCCAAAGTGGCAGAACCATGACTAAGTTAATACATTTATTTTACAATAAATGGATATTTACCAATGATATGGTCATTTGTATGGTTAATTATTCATGGAAATATGTTAGTGATATAACTAAATAGTTATAATATAAAATATAGCTAAAATATAAGCAATCACAACTGTCAAATGAATGATTACCTGAACATATGCGTTTATATTTGTATACACAGGGAGTTTATTATTATTTTAAAATTGGGGTTTAGAGCCACTTTCAAGATCCTTTCACTTATATCATGGCTTGTCAGTTTAGGGCAGGAGGAAACCCGCAACATCCGTAACGCTGAATGTTGGAGTAAACATGCGAGCTTCGGCTAGTACTGACAAAAACCAAGGATGATAACTGCATTGCCACTCTACAGACATCGCATCCTATCAATATCGCGTCAGAAAGGTAACTGTCACGAACGTTGATGCTAGGCCCCCGGGGCGGGATTTAAACCTTTAAACCGAAGTCCAACGTTCTACCACTGCGACACCACCCGCCCCCAAATATTTAGTTATATCAATATTTCCATTGATAATTACCAGGACATGTTGCAATATCATTGGTGAATATCAAATTATTGTAAAATAAATGTATTTCTTAGTTCTGCCACTATTGGGAGTCGAGTTGTAAATAAAAATAGAGGACATGTTCTAGCAGTACAACGGTCAAGCACATCTTGCTTGACTGTGTTGACTTTTCATCGCAACGTGCCGGGTTTTACTCCTCACCAGACCTCAAACATCTCTTCACCCAGGTTCCTGGGCACCTCATTCTATCGTTTTTAAAAGAAATTGGTCTATATCA
>JAUTBT010002162.1:0-10250 GCA_032361225.1 Lepetodrilus schrolli
CGTAGCGTTTTGTATGAAAACCCAAAGCATGAAGCGAATGGACTGGACGCATGCGCAAACCGATTTCCTGCTATTTTACTACTAACCCGTTCAGCGAACTACTAAGTGTAGAGAAAATATTGTATTGTAGTGTATTGTATGTATTCTCCATTGAACGCACCCCAGGCCCCCATTTCACAACGACATCCTTTATTTAGGAGCTCCTAAGTTTAGGACCCAGTTTATCACCTTGTAAGTTAGATGTCGATTTAAGAAGGGATACGACTTGTGACGTGGTGAAACACTTGTTATGAGGTGACAACCTTTAGGACTGGTTTAGGAGCTTCTATATAGTTAGGAGGCCGTCATGAAACGGGGGCCTGGACAGAAGTTAAGCACTGCTGTCTTTTTCCAACTTTCTACATCAATTAAAATGTTAATCATTTTTTAAAATCTGTTATCTGTGTTGGAAGACTTAACCTTTTTCTAGGTATATATATATATATATATATATATATATATATATATATATATATATATATATATATATATACCTAGAAAAAAAATGTTTTTTTTATATATATATATTATATGTGTGTGTATATATATAGTATCTGTGTATATTTAATATTATAAGGAGTGTTTCTGTTTGTAGCAGGAAGCCGTGGAGAGCAGAGTCCACCTAGTGAGCGGCGGCAAATGACTTCTCCCCGACAGACTTCCATCATCCACACCATCTGAGCCGACACACTGAGTAAAGTCGGCAGTAGACACTTCTCTTTAGAACAGACATAAAACATCACCATCTAAGCTTGATACAATGTACAGCAGTCTCCCCAGCAGATACAACATTTGAGATGGCACCCAACACACAGTCAACACACGGAGTAGAGGTTACATACACGCATCATTCTCAGCGTCTGAGCTGGAACCCAGGGTACAGTCAACCCACAGAGTACAGTCTCCCTCAGAGTACAGTCTCCCACAGAGTACAGTCTCCCTCAGATATTTCTCTTAGGATACACAGCAATTGGACACTCTCCCTAACAAACATCCATCATTTCATGCCATCCGAGGACAGTCAACACCAGACACCATATTACCAGAACTGGGATTATCCTGTCCGAGTACTGTCCGAGTACTGTCAGAAACAGACTACTCCTAAGTATGGTACTGCAGTATCAATACTATTGTGTAGTTCCATGCCGTACAATCAGTTTTAAGAGAATTGTTGCTTCAGGATGTCGGTGACTGGAATTAAAGTGAATATTAACTCAATAGATAGTCCTATTCAGTAGATTAGACCCACGATTTCCCGAGTCACCGTCATGTATGGGTGAAAGATTCCCACTGTGACGTAAAACAGTAATTCACTCACTCCCGAGTCAAGAAACATAGGAAATGCAAAGAACTTTAAGAATGTTGAATTTATTTAAATTTTCTTTGTTTATGAATATTACGACCATGAAATTAATCGTAGATTTTGATTGCTTTTTTAATCTTTTACTTTGTCATACATCAGTTCCCAATATTGGAAAGTATCTGATTAATTCATATTTCATTCCTTTTAATTCCAATAATTTCCGTTCAAGTTTCGAAAGATTTTCCTGCAGTTCCGAGAAAGTGGTCAATATACTAGATCGATTTAACATTACAGGTCACATGAATGTTGAAATTAAAAGGAGAAAATACATTTGGTGGTGTACATTATTAAGATAGGTTGTTCTCGGCAGACACTCTCTCGTCAACCTGTGTCTTCTCATATTGTTATGCACACTATGTAAAACAAATATACTATTTATTTTTCAGCCACTATTTATGCAATATATTTATTCAAGTATTTACATATTCCACCAGTCTGTGATTGTGTGTGTCTGTGCTTGTGTTAGAAAGGCATGTCTGTGTCAGTAGCTGATGTTTAGAGGGGATCTTTTCTCTTGCGTTGCATGTTGGCCCCGTCGTACAATCTTCAAATCTGTACAAGTTGTGATCATTACATTAGAAAGTTACAGAGATGTATTGCTTTAACTAGATATTCTATAATAAATAGCCCAAGTTTGGTATATATACTGCATCGATTTCTTGCAAGTATTCAGACATGAAAATCTATCTAGGTGAAATTTATTGTTCCAGGCCCTGAGATTACAATACTTGCCCAAGCTCAAATTTTGAACAAAACTTGTTGAGAGTGTTATTTTCTGATATACCATTACTGATATCGGTTGTGTGTTGATATATCATTATTGATATCGGTTGTGTGTTGATATACCATTACTGATATCGGTTGTGTGTTGATATATCATTATTGATATCGGTTGTGTGTTGATATATCATTACTGATATCGGTTGTGTGTTGATATACCATTACTGATATCGGTTGTGTCTTGATATGTCATTACTGATATCGGTTGTGTCTTGATATGTCATTACTGATATCGGTTGTGTGTTGATATGCCATTATTGATATCGGTTGTGTGTTGATATACCATTACTGATATCGGTTGTCCATTTCTCTGGCAAAAAGTAATGTATCTAGGTAAATTAATGTTTATCTGTAGGTAGAGTAGTTTGGGTCCTTTTCTCATTGATATCAACCGATAGTTTTAATATTGTTCATACTATATCACAAGTGAAATGTATAATGTCTGTTATATGTCCTCGACTCCTACAGAGACGGAGTATTACATCCAGTATTTTGGACAGTATGTTATCAAATATGTTTACAAATCTAGATTCATTCTTAGCCTCTGCTGAATAAATCAAAATCTCTACTCAATAGGGCTTCTCCAGTGATCACCAGTTGAACGAAGGTTAAAGTAATGTAATCTTAATTCTGTTAATTTTGTTTAATATCGTTGGAGAATGGGGGGGGGTTTCTGCACCAGTTCGTAGTCAGATGTATTTAATGTAATAACAGTACTTAAATGTGTTGAACGAATGATGAAATTATCATACTTTTTGATGTCGAGGTTGAGCTATAATAACTATTACACTATTGAGGTACTGTAGTTGGTTCTAAGTGATTTATTCCACTTTGGTACAGTCAGTATAGAAAGGTCTGTTATTTTTGCACCAGATGCAAATAATTGTAATAATACATAAAGGGTAGCATCACTTTTCCTAATCGTTGCCGATTAGCTATTGTGCCATCTGATCTATTTGCCAAGGTCCTGTAGCCTGCAATGACATTATTCATTGGGAGATGGGAACCACGCTTCACAAAGAATTATGTATGAATGGTATTGCAAACTTTGGAATGGACATCATAGGTGCAGAATTTCAATTCCAAAAGACAAATATTGACAAATTGAATAACGAGAACTACCAGCTCTCTATGCTTCGTTGTCTTGTACTCCTACGAGAAATCACCAAATTAGTACACTCCTGCAAAATAATCCATTTCAAAAACAGCTTGTTAGATATCTATAAGCTCGTATTGGCATGTCCAAATTACTCATTGACGACTTAAGATTCTTGGTGAACTTTTTTCTTTTCTACTGATAATGTGCTTATCATCCCCCCCCCCCCTTCCCACACACACACACCCAACCACCACCACCACCCCCCCACCCCACACACACACCCAATTTATCATCGCAAAATGGAATGAAAGATTCCTGCTGCTACGTCGTGTAACAAATCACTGGCCCACTCCCCAGTTCACCAGCTTATAGGTTTCCTCGTCCATTGATACATTCTTTAGAAGCAGCGGTTTTTACTCCTTCAGAATGACGACATGTCGATAGCATCTCTTGAATGGACAGTCTTTACCCATGGAGATACCAAACAAGCATGTGCAAAGCTCACACTGCAATTTCTTTATGTAAAACAATAATATGTATGTAAATCTTAAATATGTATATATTGACTTTGTATATAATTACTAATGTCGAGAATGAAAGCATGAGAATTTGCTATCCTAAAATTGAAGAATCTGTTAAATGCAGCACAGAAATTGTGAAATGTTGTCAGCTCTTTAACCCTCTCCCTGCTCTTTAGGGCATCTCCAGTTGTCCTCTGCATAGAGAGAGTTAAAGCATAAAACTACAGTAATTATTTCCTAATGTATTTGTGAAATTAAAATGTCGGGCATCCATTGCTCGATTCAATTTCCAATTCATCCAAAAACCAATTTACCCCAGTGCTGTTATATTATTTTAGCTCAAACATTCATCAGGCTCGAGATTACGACACTTTTTACGTACAACTTCATGCTCAAGCTGAAGTTTTATGTTCGGATTTCAGAGTTGAGCATGAAATCATAAAGGTTCGTAGTCTCGGGTACAGATCTTGCACGTTACATTTTCTTGGACAGTTCACTTTTAACCTTACTGTAGCAAGTCCATAGACCACTTTTTAAGAGTTGTTCGTGCAATAATTTCTGTACATCTTGCGTTTAGACATACGTAGTCAGATTTCTTGTTACATATGTTATCTTGTCAAATATGTACAGTTGTGTATTATATTGTGTACAAAGAGATGATGTGCAGAGATTATATTTTAATCTGGTGTCCTATATTATAAATGTTGCATACATGGTTATCATGTCACCTTTTAGATTGTATCGATATTGGATGTATCATTAAAACCCTCTGAAGTAAACAAATATTACTTTGTTATATTGAATGGATCGTATGTCATTGCATATCGGCAAGAGAAGGCTTCAACTCTGCCATCCTGTTCTAACATAGGGACATATAGAGCGAAGCCATTGGAAAGATGATATCTTTATTGTGTAGGATTGTTGGGTTGGTTGGTTTGATGCCACTTTCACTCATCACATAAATTAACCAGCTCTGCGCTGACCACTCTTTGCCGAGCACTAAGCAGGGGAATGACAAGTACCATAATGCGGGGCATGAACCACATGCCTCTACATACCCCACCACTACGCCACAGAGGCGAATAAAATAAATTTACATTTGGAAGGCTCGAACTTTGTGTTCAACTTTTCTCCCTCAGCTAGCTTAGCAATGTACTGCATGAAGCTATTGGGATGAGAACATCCATATTAGAAATAAAAAGAGAACCTATGAAATAAAAGATAGACAAATTCTTTATTGTGATCATTTCAATCTCACAGAGGTGTTTCAGAATAGGGTAAGCAAGATTTTCATTACGATGTACTAATACGATGCAATTCTTGGAGCAACAATTTCACTCCGAAGCAAGAATAAAATTTTCACTCTGGAAGCAAGAATGAGAGTTTTCACTCTGAAGCAGGAATTAGGGTAATAATGCTAGTCCTGTACTAATCTACAGGCTATGAACTCTGGAAGTAAAGGCAATTGACAAGTCCATTCTGTTGTATGCAAAATAGAAATTCTATAAATACAAACAAGGCATCTTGGGATAATAAAGTTGACTAAGTTCTATATAAACAGGTAAATACTGGCAATAGTGCTACATTACATCACATTATTCAACATCAGATTCATGCAATTTGATAACATGCGATGTTGCAAAATAATGAGATTGACACATTGACAAATGATGTAATTTTTAAATTTCTTTAAAATAATAAAATAACGTTGAAAATATGTTTTACTTCCTTTAGGACATTTTTTCATTAATCATAGCTAGACTGGTAGTTTATTTTGCAATTATTTTTCTTAATATATATTTATATATTTTGAGGAAAAACTATACGACTTCAGTGTCATAATTTGAAGTAATACAACTTTGGAGCATCATTTTCAGATTGTTAATTTGAAGTGTGTTTGTGTTTGAAATGATTCTGACTGTTTCTTGGAACTGTAAGTTAATATGCATTTCAAACAATATTTGAAAACATTGAATTAATTTCATAAAATAATAATTAATTTAAATAATTATGCTATTTTCCTTGATTTTTAGCATACAAATGAATTTCTGTCACTAAACTATAAATATGGTTTTCCAATTATTTTTTGTTTATAAAAGAAAAACACGATTACCTCATTTTCAGATATAACGCATGGCCAATATTATTTCCATTCCAAATCCGAATGTGTATACTTTGGTTCAAGATTGCAAAAATTATCAGTCTAAATATTTGCATTGTTACATGTAATGGCAACCCAAATTCAAGGCATCAAATTATATTCCATAATTCTATTCAGCATGAAATTAAGAAGAGTCACAATTTTAATCATACCATTAGGTCTCGATCAATCATGTAGCAATACAAATATTCAAACAATAAGTTTGACACTTGTAGTGGATCCTAAAATGTGACGTGCAATCAATTGTAGCTACAACTGTTCTCAATAACAAGGCCTAGATCTACATCGAAGTTTTACATCAAGGTGAATATTCTGTCTGGCTCACATGAATAAAAATGCTATTTAACTTTAAATCCATTTAGCTAGACACACAACTGGTTTGGATTGATCTACTTGAAAGAAATTCAGTTAAAAAAATAACAATAACTTCACTATTGAACAGAACAAGTCATCAATGCAGTGATTCATTTAGGGACCAACAAGGATTTCTACATTATTGCAATATTCTTGTAACAATTGCTTAGTAAATGAATTAGTTGGGAGGACATTTTCAATACATTCCTGCAAATTAAGCTGAATTACTTATTTGCCTTAAACCATATGTATAATCTGAAAATGACTTGAACAAACAGGTAATAAACCAACTATGGTATATATGTTACTGGGAAAACAAAGAACATGTAACAAAATCTACAACATATCGTATATTATCACAGATAGATTTGCATAGTAGCCTACCATCCAACATTATCATTGTAGTGTACTAATTAAGACAGATATTCTGCAGGCAAACTCAATGATAAATCAAATGCATGAATATACACAGAACCTGTTTTACTAAGCAATTGTCTCCCTTGGATGTTTGCAAAATCATGAAAATCTTTAGCTATATCATAGAATGAATGAATGAATGAATTATTGTTTTACATCGCAGCGGGAATATTTCACCCAACGCCACTACACACAAAGAGAATAACTATAACATCAATTTACAATACAATCATGTAAGAAAATAAAAACAAGCTATATCATAGAGGAGCTTGCTTTAAGAAACGGGTCGAATGAATGATTGACAGGAATATACTTCTGATTGGGAGCGATATTGACACTAATTGGTTATCACTGTATAAACATTATTATCGTCAAATTAATTACCTTTAGCCGAGGAATATTTGTTGATATTGAAGAATAAAGGCGAAAACAAATAATTAAAGAATACGAGACTTCTCATTATCAAATAGAAGCAAGTAAAACAAAAAATTAAACTTAAATTAACTCATTCTGCAACTAGAAAGATATTTTGCAACTAGAAAGATATCACAGAGCTTTTAATACTCGAGAAACATTTCAGTTCTATTTGGCACAAGTAACAAACAAAGTTTTCGGTGACAGAAATTTAAGAAGAGATCATTCCATGACTTAATCCTCAAGATATTGAAATCTATGTCCATCCATTCCCATTGCAAACAATGACAGGGCCTCTATTGCCTTTGTGCTTATACACACTTCTCACACCTTTGTCATTTGGCAAATATAATATCAGGGGATATTTGAGTGAATACAACCAGATACAAATTCTAAATAACTAATGTTTAAATTTGTGCAAGTCAAAAAATATTCCTTCACAATTTTAATCTATTTTCAATCTAGTGAAACAATAACCATTGTTCAAAGTACAAGCCTCTGTGAAATACTACATTGATTAATAGAAGTTAAAATGTTTCTACGACAATCTGAACATTTTAAATAGTAAAAAACACGACTTTGTTTGATATCACATGTAATTGAATTTGATCAAATCACTTAGGTTTTACATAATAATTACAATTTCATTAACACTGGAACGGGCCAAATATTGGAAATGTAAAATTACAAATAGTCAGGTACATGTACAAAATCTTCTTGGTTTTCTTGTAAATATATTACTGGTACCGACAGACAAATGAAGAATGGACGGCTGAATGGATGGATGGATTGATAAAGTCATGCATTTCATGAGTAGAACATAAAAATCTTGTGTTATAGATTTCATCAGAGGAACATCATAATCCGATTTCATAGACTTCATGACAGGGGAACAAAGTAATCTAATGTCACAGATTCCATGGCGGAACACTGGAATCTTGTGTTACCAACTTCAAAACAAATGGACGGAATTGTATAATACTGAGAGGAAAATATAACAGAGAGTAACAGATTGCACGTAGCAACAAGGGAGTAACAAGATACGAGAACTAGTAATTCACATGTAATGGGAGACCACATTATATAAATACTGTTGTAAAATCAAGCATGCGCACGCAACGCCACTACACACAAAGAGAATATTGCTTTCCCGTAGTCTACATGTATGTATATGTAATTCCTGGACTGTGCTTCACAAAAGCAACATACTGACAGTCGATGCAGAGATAGAGGTATACATCATTTTCTGCTAAAGCATGGCGTAAGACCCAATTTGTGCCCGGACTACAGTACGACCCTTTCGTATAAGTCCTGAACAGCCTTATTGCAAAAAGAGATCATCTAGAACAGAGATACTGGCCTAGAGCCAAGGTGGTACGCACAATTCTCATGTAAAATTTTAATAAAGGACAATTAGTTAAAAAGAAAATCTAAATTTAAACTTGCAATACACATGACTTCATCAAGCAACTGATCACACTATGTTCTTACTCCCAAATCAAAGAAAGGTTTTTAAAAATATGGGATCACTTCTAATTAATATTCCAATGATAGATGATAATCTTTCCTTCCTGCATTAACATAATTTTTAATCCAATCTTAGTTTGACTATTTCCTGTGACTTCAAACAACCTGTGTTCAATTTCACAGCATTTATCTAAGTATGAAAAATACAATATTGGCACGTTTCTATGCCACAATATTTTCTTGAGAAATATCTGGTGTGGGAACATCGACACGTAGAACCTCGGAATCCACCACCATCTGACTCTCCTCTGTGACCGTGACCTCTTCCGTTGCCACGTTTTCCTCTCTAAACGACTCCTCTCTGAAAGAAATATCAGGCTGCCTGCTCGACGAAGGTCGAGATGACTTGGGTCGTAGTACAGGTCGACCTGACCCAGGGCGAGGTGAAGCACTTCCCCTGGCTGACATCGGTCGCGCTCTCGTGGTGGGTGTTTGAGCACGCCCAGAATCCAAATCAGTCTTGCGATAGGGGCGTGGAGTTACCTGAAAAGTATTCGCATACAAAACATAGAAATATAAACCATAATAAGATATTATCAAGTGTTTAAATCTCTTTTGGGATCAAAACACAGAGATCTCTAAAGATATTTCATTGCATGTCATATACATATACCGTATACCCTGAAATTTTCAAGGTTGGAGATTTTCTAGGTATTCAAGGTTAATTAGTCAACCTTGAAATAATTCAAGCCATGAAATTTTTATTATTTTCTTATGCTGTCAGGTTCAAAAACAAATTATCATGCATTAGAGTCTCGTGTCATCAGTATAAACATCTGTTTTGACATTCGCAGTTGTCAACGTTGTAATAACGTATTCGTACAACTAATCATCATATATCTCAATAATGAAATAATAGCGATAGTACATTTTATTTTAATGGTAGACCGGCATCCTCTAAAAAAAGCACTTTAGTCCTCTAACCTCGAAATTTGCCAACCTCGAAGATTTCGTGGTGTACGGTACATAGAACTTAGAAACCAACTGATAAATTCAAAATGATTCCTGATATGAACTGCGAGCATGCTTGAACTTATAATCATTGGAAAGGTCAGAAAGCAAGTAACTTAGTCACACCAAAAGATTTTGAATGTTTCCCCAGCAATGAGTTCCCGGAAGGATCGATCAGGTGGTAATATGAATGTTATCCAATCAGTGTTAGAAACAGTACCCCCTTGAGTTGAATACTAATACCTCGCAGGGGGTTGAAGTTAAGCTAGTACACACTGGTCTATTACGTGATCATGTTGGCATTGCTGGGAAGCAATATATTGAAAATTTGACACCTTGCACATGATTTTTTTTGGATTTTTTATATAAATTGGATTGTAGTAGTAGAAGTAGTAGTAGTAGTAGTAGTAGTAGTAGTAGTAGAAGTAGTAGTAGTGGTGGTGGTAGTAGTAGTAGTAGTAAAAGTAGTAGTAGTAGTAGTAGTAGTAGTAGTAGATGTAGTAGTAGTAGTAGTAGAAGTAGTAGTAGTGGTGGTAGTAGAAGTAGAAGTAGTAGTAATAATAATAATAATAATGTGAATATTTATATTGCGCCAAATCCACGCTCGAAAGCATGCTCATAGCG
>JAUTBT010002163.1:0-10249 GCA_032361225.1 Lepetodrilus schrolli
ATATGTAAATCTGTGATCTGGTAATCAGATTCCCGCGATACTGACTTGGATGTTTGTAGAAGCAATGGCCTTAGTTAACACGCAGGTGGTAAAGTGGGGTACTCAAGTGTTTGTTAGGACAAGATAGATGGTTGAAATCGTGGCTTCGTTCCTGTCAGAAATCAGGGCATCTGTTTTGGTCAGATTGTCATGATGCCATAATTTAATAACCGCAGTCACGCTTTAAAGTAGCCATCTTTAAATTGATAGATGTAGGAATTTGTTTATTTTAGTTCAAACATATTTTATTCACATTAAAAAGGATAGGATGGAAGTTGTGAATGATAACATTCTAGCACCTTGAACGGCAGTTTGGGTTGTATACTCCCCAAGGAGTTGAGAAGGTAAATGAGAGCACACTGATCCATGGATCGGTGCAATAATGTAGTACCATGAGCATACTTTCAAGCGTAGATTTGGTGTAATATTATTATTAAACCAAGTTGTTAGAGTCCTCTACACATGCTACAAGGTGAAAAATGTTTATGATCCTGCTATAATTGCTGGATGTTGAGGCAAATACAGGAAAACTGGTAACTTAAAAATGTATATGAGAGTCAAAACGGCTCTCGACCAACTTATAACTCGAGTTGTACGTCAAACTGTACATAGTACTATAATGTTTCAAAGCATTACATGTATTTCTGACCCTCTACAATGCATTTTGTTGAAGTTGAATCGAATATTTTACACAAATGGTTTATTGTGTTTGTTAAAAACAATGGAGTACTCTCTTTCCCCCTCATTCGTCCCCAATCTCTCCCCGACTCTCCTCCTCACTGGATCTTCCCCATGGATAGACTTCCTAGTGAAAAACAATTATTGGTAAGTATGTACATGCTGTCCGATATAGGCGCTGGACCGATATCCCAGCGCCAGTAAACACGGTAAGCAAACCCAGCTGCCCAGCCAGACATCATGCATCTTCTACCAGTAGTGTGTTCCACAGAACGATCGTAGCGCTACGAGAGTCATACACACATGGTGTATATGATGCATGTAAGTAAAGCAGGAACGTGCCAATCCTGGGATTCGAACCCAAGTTGCTGGATTGTGAGTAATGCTCTACTGATTGAGCAAATGGGGTAACCCCGCTGGCCCAGACCAGTAGGAGCATATCGTATCACATCCAGCTATTCATATTATGACTTTCGAATCGCTACAATTGTTTTGTGGAACAGGGCCCTGGTCATTCCTTACCTGCTATAAGTGTTCTCCTGGTTTTCACAGAGCTATTAGGAATATTTTCGCTCAATTAACCAGTGAGATGTCCAGCGTATGATCTAATTTCTGGCCTTTGCTGACCCTGACATGTATATTAATTAACCTTCTCAATGCTAGAGGTAACCAGAGTTGCCATGTATTAATGTGCACATGATTAATTCACCTGGTAAAAGTTACAAAACGTTAATTTTCTCTTCATTTTTCTGTATATGTATTTCTCTCTTGATGCAATCAACAAACTTATCTCAGTAGAGAAGTGAATAATGTCAATAATGCAGTTAATAATCACCAACAATTCAGTGAATAATGTGAACAAAGAAGTGAATAATGTGAACAAAGAGGTGAATAATGTCAACAAAGAAGTGAATAATGTGAACAAAGAAGTGAATAATGTCAACAAAGAAGTGAATAACGTGAACAAAGAGGTGAATAATGTCAACAGTGCAGTTGATAATGTCAACAAAGAAGTGAATAATGTCAACAATGCAGTGAATAATGTCAACAAAGAGGTGAATAATGTCAACAAAGAAATGAATAATGTCAACAAAGAGGTGAATAATGTCAACAAAGAAATGAATAATGTCAACAAAGAGGTGAATGTCAACAAAGAGGTGAATAATGTCAACAGTGCAGTTGATAATGTCAACAGTCTACTTTATCATGTCAATAATGCAGGGAATAATGTCAATGAAGTCAGCAATGCCAGCAAGTACACGAAATATACTAGTATACAGTTTATGCACACCTTGCTGTTGGCAGATAAAAATCATTACAAATATTTATAAACTATCTGGCAAGTAACTGGAAAATGACTAACTACCTATGTAATTTTACAGTGTCTAGTATTTCTGTTTGATGTACATACAGCTCTACCTTGTAGCAATTACCTTATGTAAACAGCTGTAGATATGGCGTAAGACATACAAGCTGCTCAATAGAGTTTTTTTTTACATCTCTCTGGAAGATAATTGATGTTTACTTTAAGAACGTGGTCACTATTTTTTTGTAATGAAACTCAATTGGCTGTTGATATTTTTTTTTAATAAAAGAAATATATTTTTTGTCTTGAACATTAAGAAAAAGAAGAACATTTAGACCCGAATTTAAAGAAAATAGTAATTTTAATTTTTTTTAATGTTTATTCCGAAACAGGTTATTGTTTTAATGAAGTAGATGACATTTAGGTATAAGAATAAGCAAGAGACACAGGTATATCTAGATCCTAAAAAAGCAGATAGCGAAATATTCATGGAAGAGTATGGGAGAACACCTGTATTTATGGTACTCTAACCTGTAAACGAGGCCGCTCAGGTGTGGAGGTAAGACAAAGGATGGCTATTTCTAAGGCACTGCCTGGAGTGATGATGGTGTTCTGGTACAGTTCCAGACTATCAGGAATACCCTGGGAATTGGCACAGAGCCTCTAGTGTTCTTAGATTCCAGTGGCAGGAGTCTTGATGGGGCTCGATGGGATGTCGGCTCAACTTAAGAAAATTGGGTAAGGATTAATTGTGCTATTTCATAATTTGGCACAGAATTGTGTTAGTTTTACAATGTTTACACATCTGATAAGGTCCAATGAATTGACATCGTTCTTAACCCAGTAGACTCGAAGGCAGGAGCTCTCAGTATGGCTGGTTACGATGTCGACTTGACTTAAGAAATTGAATAAGGATTAATTATGGCATGGTCACGTATGGGTGAAAGATTCCCACTGTGACGTAAAACAATAATTCGCTCACTCATTAATTATAGCTGTTTCATAATTTGTAAGTGAATTTTGTTAGTTTTACCAAGTTTACATATCTGACAAGGTCCAATGACTCAACTTAAAAGAATTAATAATGTACAATAAATAAATACAAACATTTTCATCGAGTCACTAACTTCGAGTTATGTCCCCTTATTGCATTTATTTTGTGTCAATCCATGCTTGAATGCTTGCTTCACTTTGTTGAAGTTTAGCGTCTGCGTCCAGCGAAGCTGATATAGCAGACGGGGGGTATTTAGTAAAAGTATAAAATAAAAAGTAAAGTATAAAGAAAAGAAAAGAAAAATAAATAAGTAGATAAAGAAATGAATTGATAATTAAAATAGATAAATTTGGAAGATAGAGACCCCCAAAAAATGAATGAATTTGGAAGTGATCTAAAAGGTGGAATTTTGATAGCCATGTCTAAATTGTTATTTTTGATTTTAAGCCAAATGGTAGTGCTATGGGAGGTGGAAGGTAGTTGGTAGGGCAGGGGACGGGGCGGAGGGGGTAGGGTAGTGGGGGCCATGCAGTTTGAGGGGTGTGTTGTTTTAGATGCGTTGTATTAGTTTAGTTTTAAGAATGTACCTTCCTAGAGGTATGTTGGTGAGTGTAGTTTTATTTGGGTCCAGGAGGTCCTTTAGTACTATGTTGTTTTGTTGGAGGTTTAGCTGGTTTGCTAGAGTGGAATGCTTGCTCAGAGTGCTACATTATTATACCCTGGTCAATGGATCAATGTGCACTCATTTCACCTCAACTTCCTAGGGAGTATACAACCCATACTGCCAGTTGAGTTACTAGGTTTACATTCACAATTCCATCTCATCCTACTGGGTAACCATTCGCAGTTGGGTAAACTTGAGCAGTTTGGATCTAAACACTTTGCTCAAGAGTTCTACACGATGGCATGACTGAGGCAAGAGTTCTGGATATGAGTCATTGAGATGTCAGCGTGACTTAAGAAAATTGGGTAAGAGGATTAATCTCAGTAGCAGCTGGGTACGATCAGAGGATTGTGTTAGTTTCTGATAGGGCTCAATTGCTTGACTTAAAAGAGTTCTTAGACTCCGAGACAGGAGCTCTCAGTAGGATTGGTTGGGATGCCGCATGACTTAAAGAAAATTAACTAAAAGGATTAATAGTAGCTGTTAGTGTTCGCCCGAGAAATGTGTTACGTTTTTAACTTCTGATGGCAGCCTAAGGGTTAAAAATTTGATAATGATGATTAATCGATCCAATGTTTACATGCAGCATCTATATGTCTGCTGAAGTTGCCTTTCCAATGTGATCATGATAGGAGGCAATGTCTGGACTCCTGCAGTGTTGGTAGGTTATTGACCTCAGCTTGTGAGTATAGTACCAGCCAGTGCCCGTAGGTTTTCCTGATGGTGTTGCAGGTATACTTTTGCCATGAACTGACATGCAATGATAATAATCTCCCAGGCTTCAAATCCCATCCCAGGAGCCCGGCATCAATGTTCATGAAAGTTACTTTTATGACACGATCGTGATAGGATGCACTGTGTACCGTGGCAATGCTGAATCTTGGAAAGCAACTCTAAACCCCAATTTAAGAAAATAATAATAATAAACCAGAACACAAAAGAAAATGAAGAAGAAAAAAATTAACACATTCTTTATTAAGCATTATTTGTAATTAAAATACCAGATACAGCATCTTTGTATAATGACTGAAGAAATGTACATTCATAATACATAATTATGCAGCTACTCACATGCTACATTCCTAAGACTGATTATTAAGTATGTCATTTAAGTATTTTCCTGCCAGGTTTCGGCGATAAATCTCTGCATTAAATTATGTTCATGTATAATCCATATACATAATATACATACCAGTAAGTAATTATCTGACTACATTCTTGAAAATTATTATTATATACACATATGTGGTTTAATCCCCTCCAAGATGAAGGCAGCCAGATGCTGTACAGAGCAGTAAATTGTGTCAATCCAACACAGAAGGGGTTAACAGTAATTTCTCAACAGTTATAGCAGTAAAGGGTTAGGGTGGTAGAATGTTTGGAGTTCAGAAACAAATAGCCAGGTTCAAATCCTGTCCCCGGGAGCCTGGCAACAATGTTCACAAAAGTTTCCTTTCTGACGAAATATTGATAGAATGCAATGTGACAATGCAGTTATCATCCTTGGTCTGTCAGTACCAGCTGGTGCCTCCAACATTCAGTGCTACGGATGTTGCAGGTTTCCTCCTGCCCTCAACTGACAAACCCTGATATAAGAGGTGGATCTATAAACCCCAATTAAAAAATAAATAAAATAAAAAACTAAAATAATAATTTGAGTTAATCAAACACAGAAAGGGTTAACAGTAATTTTCATGTGTTGTATTCTCTGAACTGGTGGAGCTGGTAAAGGTGGGTTAATACAATTTTCCTGCCGTTGTGTTCTGTCAACGGGTCATATTTCACTGTCTGGTGTGCAGAATTTATGGCAGAATAATGATGGTACATGAAAGGGTATTACTTCAGATATATATTGGGTGACAGCAGATGGATTGTATGAGCCTTACTAACATTTGGGAGCAAGTACAATACTTTATAATTGCTTGCTTTGTTTCAATGTAAATACAATTAGATATGTTACAGTACTTTAAAAAAAATATATTAACTAGATTTACATTGTTTTCAATGTTTCTTTAAAATTTTAAATCATATCTCTTAAACTCAAAGAATAATTATATTTTAATATTTGTTCACTTAATTGTTTTTTTCTTTTCTCACATTTTAATATTTTTTTTCTTCTTCCCCGCCCCCTTTTTATTGTTATTTAAAAAAAACTAAAGCAAAAGATAATGAAAAGGAATTATCTATATATTTTCTGAGATATTTTACTAAACATTGCTACTCAATAATGTTCAAAGACTAAAATGATAATGCATCCATTGACCATGGGTCACTCATAGGACATGTCATTAATTATTTACATTATTTACTTTCAGCTTATTACTTTAAAGTAATACAGCAGTCACTCTATAGTGCCAGAGAAACAATTATATTTGTGATTTGGTCTAATACTCTGATAGGGATAATATTTTGTCCATGACATACAATAATTTCACTGATGTTTATCAAAGTTAACAAGAAGTTGACACCAATCCACTATAACTTTGTTTATATTATTAATCTATGAAATGCTGATCTTTATGAAATATGGCATTATTAATATTTTAGTATATTGTGATAATTCATTAATCTGTGTGACAATTTTACCATTATTTTTGCATTTTATATAAATGATAATCCATGTAATGAGGCTATATAAGTGTGTTTGCTTTAGGGCATAGGCCCACCACTTGTAGATCAATCATATCTAGACACATGACATGACATATTATTTTTAATAAAATTGTCAACACCCAAGTTGGAAAATTGTACATGCCCGAATGAGATTGATTCCCATTGCAAGTGGTAACATGTACATACTTTCTCACCACGGCAAATTGTCAATATTACGACTTACGGAAGCTTATGCCACAAGCCTTATTGATTGTTGACTTATTCGAGTGACTTGTGGGTCGAGGGAGAAAAAGGCCGTTGGAGTTAGCGATTGGTTGTCAAACGTGTTGATCGATGAATTCGGAAGGAGTGGGCCTTTAAATCCCTGTAGGAACAAGGGAACTAGTAACAGAACAATGGCATTAGTAGCGGTCTTTCCTGCTGGAGACTGTTTGTTAGTATTTAAGTCAAGCCAGATGTACAAATGTTATTGCTTTATGTAAATGGTGAAGATTTAAGAGTTATGCTGTTTGTAGTGTCTAAGCATATTGCTTGTAGCAGACTTTGACGATGACTATTTTAGTAAGTCAAGTCGGTCTGACCTCGGTGTTTTAAATAAACATTCTCTAAACATTGCTAAATAAATGAAATGTTTGACGAAAATTCTACATTGAGCGAACATCCTTGGTCTGTCAGTACAAGCCGGTACTCACGGTGCTACAAATGTTGCGGGTTTCCTCATGCCCTGAACTGGCAAGCCGTGATATAAGTGAAAGAATCTTGAAAGCGGCTCTAAACCCCAATTTAAAACAAAATATATAATAAAAAATGTGAGTGAACATACTCCTTTCAGGAAGGCTGTCTTTCCTACAGACAGAAACCCATATTGAATAAACGTACTTCTTTTGATCGTCGCATCTGGGTGAAATAAAACAATTAACTCTCTGACTCGCTCACACCTTTAGAGGAAAATCCCTCTTTCTTAGACCCAGAAAAAATATATTTCTAGACTTTTCATAGATGTTCTTGGATTTAGTGGGTGGCATAGATAAAGGGAATAATTGGTATGGTCTGTCAATTTAATTATCGCAATAAACACTTCAGCCCTGTGTTGTTAGGTCATAATATACTTCAGCCCTGTGTTGTTAGATCATAATATACTTCAGCCCTGTGTTGTTAGATCATAATATACTTCAGCCCTGTGTTGTTAGATCAGAATATGAGATTAGCCAAATTGGAGCCAAATATATGTTAATTAAATTTATATGTTTGTTGTCCATTGTACTTCAAAGTCGCCTAAATGCATTTAATATTTTTTTGGTGTAAATATCTTTAGGCTCAGTTTTACAAAACTATTGTAGCCCTATAAGAATCATAGATTATCATCATGATGTATTTATTCCAAGTTGTGACTCTCTTTATGATCATTCAGTGGAACATGGTCATTTAATGTTATCTTATTTAAATTATAGTTTTAGCAAAATATTCTCTCAAATTTGCCTCAATTTTATTTGCAATCTAATAAAAAAAATTGGCCACCTGTTGAAATGATTCATATTCCTAATCACAATCATGTTGGAACCATAATGAGATATGAATATATCTGGTTAACATAAAAATAAATCAGCTACAAAAAATACTGTATTTTCTTTCAACATTTGACTGTAAATATTTTTATGATTAGCAGTCAGAAGATCATTGTATTAAGAAAATCATAAAAGAAAAATAATTTTCCTGAAATCTATGCATCAAAGAAGCTATTTCATATTGGGCAGTACTGATAAATATAATCAGCACTCTTTGAAAATTAGTTATGACTACAAGCCTCCTCTTTCATGTCCAGTGTTTACCATCATAGACATAAGACCTGTACATTAACTGTGATGTTGCCAGTGTAGCCTGGACTTCATATTTATTACAAAGGTGGCCGTACAACACTAGTAATATGGCCATATGGATCCATTCATATAGGCATTCTGATCTCTGTTCGGACCCATTCATATCGGTATGGGTATGCTGACCTATCTTCGGACCCATTATTATAGGTGTTCTGATCTTTGTTCGGACCCATTCATATAGGGTCTAATGGCATTCCTGGAAAAGTCCTGGTCAACAATAATATCCAAATTTTAAAGGGCCATTGTCGTATCTGGTGTCAATTTAGCCCTGAGAATCATGTTTTTATTTTATTTTATTTATTCCAGTATAGAAATAATTAAATCTTTCTTAATCTAACTGTTAAAGGTGTTTGTAAGTGTTGATGTATTGAATATTAATGTATAACTGCAACATGTTCAAGTAGTCTGTGTTACACCCTATTCTCACCAAAATGTCCTCCTAGTTGTATATTATTGATTTTCTTTAACCCTCTGAGACTATGGATAGTCTACATATTCAAGATACAAACATTTAATTATCTAATACAAATATACACAAAATACAATGATACGGTACAAAGAAATCTTGAGTTAGAACTACGACAACATTTCTGTCTTTAAAATCTGACATATCTATAATCAAATGAAATGATATTTTAATACTGATACTGATACTGTAGAGTATCAATGCTTGAACAACAATTAATTATCTTTATGTTTATTGACACATTTCATCATCATTAACGGTATACATGATATAGACAGGGAGCCCTTTAATTAATTCATGAAGCTCTCATATCCAATAATCATGATAATAGACCATAGCACTCTCGTAGTGGCGAGAGAGAAAGATAGATACGACAGCAATATAGTCTCTTGGTTGATACAAGACCTTCAGAAAACGATATCCAGATCTTTATATTTGACAAATATCAATAATATAAAATAAATATATTTAAAAATTAATAATATATTGAAAAATCATCACAATGTTTATTCATAAATAATATCAATGTTATGTATAATGACAATCGATAACATAAAATTTATTTTTAAAATTGTACCATTGACGTTCTGCAGTCAAGCGGATCAAGGTCATTGATTGGTCAATTGTAGGATGACAGGTGAAAGGGGTTCACCGCAAACCTGAACAATGCCTATATTATGTGAGAACTATCTGCTGTTTTTTTCTCATGAGATCTACCTAGATGTATGTCTATTATTTCCATTAATGTGATAAGTTGGACAGCAGAACTGAAGCGGTTAACATTGTCCAAGTTGGCAATAATTTATCATGAAGCGACCTCTACACTTTATTTAATTTTGAATCGTATAGATAGTAAATCATATGTTTCTATGTAAATAACATTATTGTATACAAATGTATGTCCCTGGGTGTGAGCGAGATTTATTTCATTAAGCTTAATATAATCTAGTATCGAAATAAATCCTTTTATCTGCCGATGATAAACAAGGATTGTTTACAAAACATGCAAAATGGTGTCTGTATCATGCTATTTGTTTGTCATGTGGTTAGAAGAGTACGCTGTGATTGGTCCATGGTCGGACCATTGACAGACAGGCATACACAACTGCTAACCAGCCGACTGCCAGGAGAATGAGCTGATTTATCGATAACAGATCATTTGGAATGAAATAAATCATTGCGGTGTAGGATCATCAGTTCTTTAGGTTAATAGTCTACAATATGAATTTGGTGTTTGAGTTAATTTAAAATACGATTTGTTTTTTTTCCATTTTAATATATCATTCATTTTTTGGACTGGGTTTACCCGGTTTATACACTGCTGAATAGAATAATATAAACATTAATTACATTAAACACTTAAAACAAAAAGTAATTTCAAGCATATAGTTAATTCATAAAATGTCAAAAGCCGAGGTTCCGAGGTTGAATCTATTTAGATTAATTGAACCTTAATGAAAGTACCGCGAAAGTTACCTTTCTGACGCGATATTGATAGGATGCGATGTCTGTGGAGTGGCAATGCAGTTATCATTATTGGTCTTGTCAGTACCAGCCGATGCTCGCAGGTTTACTGCAACATTCAGCGCTACGGATGTTGCGGGTTTCCTCC
>JAUTBT010002164.1:0-10249 GCA_032361225.1 Lepetodrilus schrolli
ACGTTTGAACGGAAATTCATAAAACTCAAACGTAAACTCAAATAAGGAGTGGCGGATGAATACCCCCCCCCCCCCCCACCGCCCCGACCGTACCAATCAATGAAACCGTCGATCACGATGACAGGCGTGGGAAAATTGTGATGAAAGCCATGTAACCAGCCAATGAAAACCGTTCCAAGTGTTATGCACTACTGTGCAAGATATGATATTTTTGTCATGAGTTATCTTGAACCATATGTTGGCTAAATACATGTATGCAACTACTGTTGCTAGTCCACATGGGTCAACAGTTGGCTATATTTTACCAGAATAATCACATCAGAATAAGATCATCTTTGCATAGGTGCAATGTCAATAACGTGATTATTACATATTCTGATAAAACAATATTTCCAATGAAAATAGGATTTGTTTTTCAGATGTTTTACTATAAAATCGTGTTAATTTAAATATAGCCCTTGTTATGTTTTTCAATTGATAAATGACACAGGTGGCAGAGACGAGTTTGCTTTATGTTTTCGTGGAAACTGACCCAAACCCAAACCCAAGTATGTTCTGGTTATGTACCACCCCCAGCATGTGCAATGACGATTTAACAGTGTTTTTAACATCTCCACTATAAACATTTCATTGTTGCTGTTTGGGTTTCTCCGTCACGAAATCATTTCCATATTACCAATATGCCTCTGTGAACTTGGAAGATTTCTACCGGGCCACTATACTTTGTATCAGAAAACGGTGTCTATCTAATTGAACTTTTACAGCAATATACAAAACAGGTGTATCATATATATTAGAACATAAAATAGTATACATTACAGAGAAGCAGTCGATAGATTACACACACGATAAATAGTTAATTGCACATAATTGATACAATTCCATAGCGATTATATGTAAATTAACAAATACATTATTACTACAGATACTTACTGAAATGCTTTCAGATACAGAGTATAGTATCCTGGTAGAAATATCTCACGTTCACAGAGGCATATGGGTAATATGCTAATGATTTCGTGACGTAGAAACCAAAACAGCCACAATGAAATCCCGTTTTCTCGTAAACATAAACCAAGCTCGGCTCCAACACCCGTGTACTTTTTTAATTGAAAAAAACCCAACGGGATCTCTTTAAATGAACATGATTATAATCTAGAACTATGATTGTTTCCTAATTAATTCACCCTACTCTTACCTCAATTTTTTAATTTTCCTTCTTTAAAAACACCCATCTAGTTAATGCCACTTTATATTTCAGAACATGTATTACGTAACGAAGTATTTGGACAAAGAAATGGTCATTGTTGATTCTGAACTCTTATGTTGAAATGAGCAGCATACTTTAAATGTAAACATCCGTTATACACTGCAACAGTGGTGCGTAGAGTTTACAGATACGCCCATATCAAACAAAGTCTCTAAACCGAGCCTGCATCCATGTTTACAGTATATATCTTACCTAAATTATGACAAGTGCCATCTTTTTTAAGGATATCCTGATGGATCTGTACTCCACGGCACTATTTCCATGGCTTCAGAAAATCTCATTTACGCTCATGACGAACACCTATCGAACTCGCACTATGTAATCATACATTGCATCGTTTATGAGTGTTTTATACTCTGTATTATACACATAGCTTCAAACCAGACTTTTTCCTTGGCAGTGTTCAAACATTACTCACACCCATTTCAGATTGGAGCTATAAACATCCGGCGGATGACATATAGTTGTGCACATAAATATAGTAATATGCAGTAAGATGGAGGAAGAATGATGGCAATCACAATTTACCGTACACATAGACACACATTAACATTGCCTTCGGATGATGGATTGCTACTGCGGAGTTCATAAGCCCACATATAGTACCGATATTCCGACGGTAACCAGGACTGAGGGTGCCACATGATCACTTGGATGTCAGCAGGTCTTCATGCATGGACGTTTACAAAGGTTTAAATAATAAGACGTGGTTGGTTGGTTGGTTGATTTGGGGTTTAAAGCCACTTTCAAGATTTGTTCACTCTTGCATGCATATGTACTGTTTGTACTAGTCTGGATTTCCACTTTTTTTTTTAATGGTGCTAGCTCACTTGGAGGTATATCATGCCGCAGATAGAACATGAATACCCCACTTAGACACAGTATACTGACTCCGAGCCGACCAGTCCTTGCTTTACCCCTTTAATGCCGAGCACCAAGCAGGGGAACAACAAGTACTATCTTTTAATGTATATTTGGTATGACACGACCGGGGATCGAACCCACGACCTTCCACACTCCAGGCCGACACTCTAACCATTACGCAACGGAGCCGGTGAGTTGAGCATGAGGTCGTACTCAAACACGTTTTGTAATCTTGGTACCAGTATTGTACACATTTAACTCTCTCCATACTGGAGGCAATCAAAGTCCTTGTGCCTAATCCAGTTCAATAGAAAAATAATGAGTAATTGCAACTAAAATTATATATATCTTAAAACTTGAAAATTCAACATGTATATTCATCTTTCCAATAGTTCTATTGACTTCGGCTTACAGTTCATACATGTTATAGTTCTGTTACAATTAAGGTACAAAACCGATAAGAAGCTGATTGATAATGGCTTGAAACAAACAAAATATATATACCTGGATATGATCGTCCTCAATGACGGGGTCACTGGTGCTAGTGGATATATCCACCATGTTACTCTTTCTCAGCACAGGCTTGAACACGATGGGCTCGCTTCTAGAATGCGACGCCATCTTGCGCAGCACCATTGCTGAAGTATTCATGCTGCTGCTGCTGCTTCGAGTTTTCCTCGTGACTCTCCCAGCGCTAGAACAAGAGTTGCCTCCCTTGGCCTTGCCACAGGAAGTGCTGGCCTCGGCGTCCTCCTGCTCCTTGGCTCGTTTCGTTGTTTCGCGTATGTCATCACTGACAGCCTGACAGCACTTGTCGTGCATGTTCGGATCCGTTTTCACATTTTCTGTCTTCCGCCTCTTCTTAACGAGTCCTTTCTTTTTCCCTGTGAGGCTTTTCCCCCTCTTCCTGGGTCTCATGTTGTAAGTCCTGGCTTCCGCATCCTTGTCGATGGAGAAGTTCTTGCCACCGCCGACAGCCTCATTGTGACCGCGCGATGAACCACGTGCAGATGCAACCCCTCCTGTGCCCCTGGAAAAGTCTTCCGTAGTTCTCATGTCCAAGTCATCGTCACTGTATTCATATGCCCTACCACTTGCTCTAGGACTCGCTTCCTGACTAGACTCGTCCGAGATCATGCCGAGATCTGCTCCGTGTACGTTCCATGGGCCAGAACGTCTTTCCTTCGATTTTGAGGCCACAGTTCCAGATGTAGATGCCACAGCTGTGATTCCTGCAGCTGGTACACGCCCCCCTGCAACTGTATGCTGCCTGCCTTTCCTAGGCCTCATGTTGTAGGTCTTCGTCTCGTGGGCTCGCTCTCTGCCGTCGTCACAGATATTGTAATCGCCGAATCCCATGGCGCGAACCTCCTCCTGGGAAAACAGATATCTGGGGTCATGATAGCCTGACAGGTCCTCCTCCGAATCATCGGCCATATCTCTAGCAAACTCTTCCAAGATTCTTTCTACAGTCCTTGCACTTGCATCATCAGAATTAGCCTGAGCATTTTCATCTTCACTGATCTCTTTTAATTCTGTGCTCTTCTTACATTGCAAGGTGCTGTCAGGTTTTGCTTCCGAGCTGGTAGAACCATCCATCATCTGCTCAGATGACATACTGTCCAACGCTGAAGCTACCGACGTTGAGGCAACAGCTTCGGATTTCAATGGCATAGGTTTTGATTCTGCAGCTGGTTTACTGCATTCTGCAGCTGTATGGACGTAGTGTTCTTCATCCGAACCACTCGGGCAGGTTACAGTAATAACATCATCAACATTTTGAGACTGAACACACTTTTCTGAATCTTCTTGCAACACAGCTTCACCACTCTCCTCATGGCTGTCCGATGGATTTGAATCCAACAGGCCGTCTTTATTTCCTAACTGTGGAGATATATCACAACTCGAAGAACATGAACTTGGTATATTGTTCGTCTCGACTGAATTCATCATTTCTTTGGCACACTTTCCACTCACTTGACTGTCATTCTCAGAAGAACAGGACTTCCTTTTCTTCAGTGGGGGAGAACAGACTTCTTTGCTTCTCGTAGTCTGGTCACTACATTTGGAACATTCCTCATCTGACTTAAGCTTTCTTAACACAAGGTTATGTTGGTCAACACCTTCAGTTGACCCACTGGCCTGTGATATATCATTGTTTACACTAGCCCTTCGACTCGTCGCTTTAGTATTCCTTTGTGAACCATTACACATGGTTTGCAATGGTCCTGCTTTGCCGAGTGGGAGATTGTCAATGACCGAAGAATCACTGGTATGAGAGACCGTCTTTGTTTCTACACCGAAGACATCGTCTTTCGGAAAACAATCTGAAGTACTCGTGCTCTCAACCTTCACCTTGATCTTTCCGTCGGCTGGGCAATCTGAGTCCATGTCGCTGTCATTGCCAATGTCAATGTCAACTAGCTGACAGGTGGACCTGTGGTCAACTGTCGGCACAGCAGCCGCATTGGACTCTCTTTTAGAGGAACCTCTTGCTTTCCCAGGGTAATCCCAACTGGTGCTTGGCTGGGGCTCATCACTGCCCTTGGCATGGCTTGGACCTGCTCTACATTCCGTGACACTCCCACTTACTATCTCATTTCCATCATCAGTGTCAACCTTCTTTTGAGAAGACTCCAGATGAGGACTTACATCATCGTCATTAGCTTTGTCCTCGTTGTCGTCATCACTTGCCCCGAGCCAGTCGTCAAGCAGGTCATCCAGGAGGTCGTCATCATCGTCATCAGCATTTTCAGCACTGCCGTCATCCTCCTGCGGTGGTGGTGGTACCACGTGTGCGTAGTTAGGCACATTCTGGTTGGCTGGATTGTTGTTATTTACATCTCCAGCTGCCGCTGCAACAACTGGGTTGATATTGTTGTTATCGTCCTGGCCATTGTCATTGTGGTTGCCGATGTCGTTACCGTTGTTCTGCACCAGAGCGGAGGACACACCCAGACCTGTCCCAGCGCTCAGACCCACTCTGCATCCAGGTAACAGGTAGGACATTTCAGTACACACAGGTAGGACATTTCAGTACACACAGGTAGGACATTTCAGTACATACAAGTAGGACATTTCAGTGCACACAGGTAGGACAGTTCAGTACACACAGGTAGGACATTTCAGTCAGTACACACAGGACCACATCAAAGGCTGTACTAGTACTAGATAACTACACTGTGATAAAACAGACTGCATACTATCATGAAACAAATCTTCTGCAAAAATTACACCTTGTCCCGAGATTAGGAAACCTTTTCATATACGATTTCATGTTCAACTCATTTTTGTTCACTTTAAAAAAAATAAAAATTGGGGTTTAGATCGATCCGCTTTCAAGATTATTTAACTTGTATCACGGCTTGTACGTTTAGGGCAGGAGGAAAACTTCAACATTCATAGCGCTGAATGTTGCAGTAAACCTGTGAGCATCGGCTGGTACTGACAAGACCAAGGATGACAACTACATTGCCACTCTACAGACAGCACATCCTATCAATATCGCATCAGAAAGGTAACTTTCGCAAACATTGATGCCAGACCCCAGGGTGGAATTTGAACCTGGAACCTTTGGCTCCGAAGTCCGTTCTAGGACGATAACTACACTCTGACAATACAGACAGTGTGTATTCATGCTCAACTAAGTTTTTTCTCTCACAAATCCCCATATAAACATTGAGTTTGAACATGAAATCGTACTCAAAATGTTTCATAATCTTGGGGGTCAGGTTTTGGACTAGGGAGACTTTGGCTCCGAAGTCCGATGTTCTACCACTGTCGCCACCTGTCTTTACATTAGTGTACGCAATGGAAGGAAGCGCATTGCGATACAGGTAAGAGTTATAACTCCAGTTTTGTTCATGGGGATATACAACAAATGAAACCATAGCAACGAGACTGGACGAGGGGTACGGCAATAGTTACCTGGTGCATCCCTTGGGTGGCTCCCTGAACATGCACTCCAGCAGGAGGACCTCAAGCTGGGGCAGCTGCCCTAGGAACCTGCAGAAGTCCTGGAGTCGGATAGCGTGACACCGTCGAAGACACAAGTGGCGCAAGTTACTCCACGTGTCTGCACCTGGCAACCACACACACTCACACATGCACTGAACTCATTGCAACGTACATCTAACTCATATTAATTACCACTATCCTGGCATTTCAATAGAAAGTAGAGTCGGTTCATATTCAATAACCGGTCCTGTTTATATAGAATTAGCTAAATATAATATTTTCTAAGTATACACCTGCAAGAACTACAATGACTAATATTATCAATGCCATAATTAAGAATAACTATTCTAATAATATATATCATACAATATTGAATGAGTATGGTAATATAAAAATAAATACATTTTCAGGAGATAGTTTGTGCAAGATTAACATAGATCATTTCTATGAATGTTTCCAAACCAATATTATACTGTGCATGTGAAAATCTGTTCCCCAGAAAGACTACAGTGCTACGAGAATACATGAGAACTCACATACACGTACAGCACTATGGGGGAGGATTTGGCGCAACATAAATGTGCACATTAGTACTATTAATACAGGGAGCCATGACGCTCATAGAGCTATGATCATTCTGTGCAATATGGACCTGATTATTAAGAAAGGTCATGCAAGGGTTCCGGGAGCTGCGTACCCTGTGTGATCCACGACATGGGGAAGTGCAGGTGTGGACAGTTGTAGACCTCCAGGTTCCGCAGTTCTGTGAAGCACTGTCCGATGGCCTTCATCCCGATGTCCGTTATCATGGCCGGGCTCTCGGACACTTCAGCCAGTCCGTGCAGCATGATCAAGTCTTCCGCGTTCCATTTGCCTGCAGTACAGAGAAATAGTTCTAGATGTCTTGTCTTGCTCACTGGTCATCATGGTCAAGTTTAGGACATTTTTGTACAGAACAAGAAAGGGAAATTACAGTAAAAAAGATCCTGCCCATAGTTTATGTCGATCTTGTCTCTTGTACACGTTTTCGACTGCTAGTTCACCTTCTCAATAAACCTGTTTGTCGGCAAGATTCAATGGCTTATTACATGAAAATGATTATATTGAATATTTAGAATAACCCACTCGATACGAGTGGTTACGGAAAATATGTCCCTCGTGAAATTAATTTTCAAAGTTCATCGTTGAAGCTTGGAACAGTGAACATTAATTTCACTCGGGACATATTTCCCGTAATCACTCATATCTCATGGGTTATTCTCTAATTTTCCTGCATGTCCCACTGACTTTTAATATTTTATTTAAATAATATGTTTTCATTTTTCTAACATGTATGACATAATAATAATACATGCATTTCAATTGCCATTAGTAAATAGAAATATTAAAATTAAATTCATATTCAAAAATTCAAAACTTCCAAGATGACAAATATAAGAACCCTATTACTTGCCTGGTTCAGGAAAAGAATCTACATAGCCCAAGTGCAGATTTTCAAATGCAGGGAAGCTAACATCAGCCATTTTGATAGCCGCAAACAAACTGTCCTTCGTTAGAGACGGCTGGATGTTTAGATCCTCCAAGCTGCAACAAAAAATAACCCTGTGAAGACTCAGCATTAAGAATGTTGCTTGCCCATGTCTGAAGTATATCTGTCATTCTGAGACTTTTGATCAGGGTTGGTAGATTACACATTTTTTTTTAAAGTATGTCCTAGTAAAGTATTTAAAGTAGAACCTGAGATTATCTAGGATTTGTTCCTGCCCCACTTAGAAACACAGGCTGAAAAAATTGTGGTGTCACCTTAGGCAAGTGGGTTAGTTCGATAATGCCTGCTTACCCAGCAGAGAATGGGTACCCGGAAGGACAATATGGGCATGTGAATGATAAACCTTCTAGCACCTTGAAAGGCAACTTGGGTTGTATACCCCCCCGGGGAGTTGAGAAGGAAATGAGAGGACATTGACCGGGATAATAACGTAGTGCTATGAACATGCTTTAGAGTGTGGATTTGGTGCAATATAAATGTTCACATTAATATTATTATGTCCCCTGCAGCAAAGATAAGCCAGTAAGTGTTTACCCGTGAGCTGCAGTGATCATCATGTAGCCTAGATCCACCTCCTGGGCGTGCTTGCAGGCGCCCAAAGTCACGGTCTGCAGATTAGAGAAACCATTCAGACGCCAGCTATCTTCCACAATGTGTTGAATCAGTCCACCTGCAAGATCAACACACTGTAGTATTAGTCATGTTTATGTAGAAAAAAAAAATCAAAACATTTATTCTCAATTATCATGCAACTTAACCATGTTGATTATGGATAGGATACCAATTACAGAAATAATTCCATTATATGCATACTTTTTCTAGGATTGAAAATTTAGATTTGACATTTTACAGGTGTTTTACATTGGAGTTCATCATGCCTGGTGATGGCAGGGATACAATAACCCCGGCCCATTTATCACAATGGTAAAAGTATTGTAAGCGAAGGTTCTAGTAGGAATTTCAAATTTTTTAAACATTATTATGTCAGCTAGTAGGTAATACAGGTTAACAATGGTTATGTTTCTACTTCTGCAAGGGTTGAGAGGAACTGGCATTTAGATACGACATAGAATGAATGGATGATTTAGTCCTTTACATCACAGCAAGATTATTTCACCCATACTGTAAAACGGGTATTATTCGCGTGTCTCTAATATTCACAGAATTTTGACAACGCGAATTCTACAAATCATGAATGTTTTTCCACTTAAATTTTACAAAAAACGTTAATATTTTGAGCCGCGAATAATACCCGTTTTACAGTATATGACAAACTACCAAGCAATCACTTACCAAGAAATGGTACTCTGACCAGTTCCATGCGAGTTAGAGATCGAGCTGCAGCTAGACCAGTTAGTAAAGGTACATACTTCAGTGTACTGGTCGGTCCAGCACAGTTGGACATCACGAAAGACTGCAAGCTTGGCACGGACAGATCCCGGAACGGATGGAAATGGGTTATCCTCACAGATCGGAGGTATAAATGCTTCACGAAGCTCATACGAGGAAGTTCAGAGATCACCACCCCTGTCAAATGAAGCGAAGTTATCTTCGGATTCGATGTGAGGATGAGTCTATTCGAAGAATTTACCGGAAACCCACCATTCCTGTTCTTGAACGTTCCGAGTATCTCTAAGTGAGGGAGGTAATTTAGTATGGCCTCCATGAGACTGATATCGGAGACCTCGATTCCCTTCAGGTTTGGGGCTGAGGACAGCGCGGCAATGGTCCCGGGAATCGTCAACATCTCCACCCCTCGTTGCCTCCTCTTGAGAATGTTCTTGCAGTGGAAGCCGTAAATTGATGTCAACTCCACGCACCTGGAGATCAGCCTGGTGAGCATGAAGTCGTTGAGACTGGTCGGAATCCAGCCCAGTATTTCCCCCTCGGTCAAGTCGATGGACTTCCTCACGTGAAGGTGCATGGACACTGCCTTCTGAATCTTCCTGCACTGCTGTTCCATCTTCAGGACATCCCGCAAAGGGAGATAATTAAGAATGTGGCAAATAATCTCTAACGACATGTGGGTGAAGAAGTCGGTGTTGCTGAAGGGTGAGCGGTACTTGTCCTTTGCCATCTTGGAATCCTTCTCGTTAAAATGATTCTTCATCTCACTAAAACAGTTAAGTAACTCCGACAGGGACATCTCGGTATTGTTTTTTATTTTTTCAATGGTGTCATTGGTTGCCGCACTATACTGAGGTAGTGCAGCCATACTGGCCAGCAATGTCTTAATCCTGAGATCTTTTATTTCTCTTTTTTCGCTTCATTGTGTGCCAGTGTGTCTGAAAAAGAATTGTTTACAGTAAATACAAGATTATAATACGTATACAAGATCATAATACGTACAGTAAATACAACAGTAAATACAAGATGATAATACGTACAGTAAATACAAGATCATAATACGCACAGTAAATACAAGATCATAATACGTACAGTAAATACAAGATCATAATACGCACAGTAAATACAAGATCATAATACGTACAGTAAATACAAGATCATAATACGCACAGTAAATACAAGATCATAATACGTACAGTAAATACAAGATCATAATACGCACAGTAAATACAAGATCATAATACGTACAGTAAATACAAGAT
>JAUTBT010002165.1:0-10249 GCA_032361225.1 Lepetodrilus schrolli
CTGAATGTTACAGTAAACCTGCGAGCATCGGCTGGTACTGACAAGACCAAGGATGATAACTGCATTGCCACTCTACAAACAGCGCATCCCATCAATATCGCGTTAGAAAGGTAACTTTTCCGAACATTGATGCCGGGCCCCCGGGGCGGGATTTGAACCTGGAACCTTTGGCTCCAAATTCCAACGTTCTACCACTGCACTACTACCCGCCCCTCCTGTAACTAAAACAAGTTCATATTTTGTTTAATATTTTTATTTATTTCCTGTAACTAAAACAAGTTCATATTTTGTTCATTTCCTGTAACTAAAACAAGTTTATTTCATACTGGTCGTCCTCCTCAATGTTGTCCTCCAGCCACGGACACTCGCCCACTATCTGCTGGGCAGGCTGCCATGTATCTACAACACAGGATGTTCAGTATGACTGTAACAAATATATTGCTTGATAAATAGAAACTCTTGTTAAGAAATTAATGCACTGCAATGGCAGTTATGGCAAGTCGATAAACTACACTTCATAGATTTTTGTAAGATGTCCTTCCATTTATATGTCCTCCAATGAAATTTACATCAATGTTGATAAACTCTGAAATCACAGGTCTAGTTCAATGTCTCAACATGACCGTGATGTCAATGTACAACCATCAACATGACTGTGATGTCAAGAAACAACCATCAACATGACTGTGATGTCAAGATACAACCATCAACATGACTGTGATGTCAAGATACAACCATCAACAGGACTGTGATGTCAATATACAACCATCAACATGACTGTGATGTCAATATACAACCATCAATAGGACTGTGATGTCAATATACAACCATCAACGTGACTTTGATGTCAATATAAAACCATCAACATGACTGTGATGTCAATATACAACCATCAACATGACTGTGATGTAAATATACAACCATCAACATGACTGTGATGTCAATGTACAACCATCAGCATGACTGTGATGTCAATATACAACCATCAACATGACTGTGATGTCAATATACAACCATCAGCATGACTGTGATGTCAATATACAACCATCAACATGACTGTGATGTCAATATCGCTGTCCTTCACCTGCCACCACCTCGACTTCATTGTCCCCATACTCATCCTCCACCAGGCTATACAACTCTGCAAAGAAAACAACAGTTACGACTGAGGTGCCCATAGTTCAGACTTGTACATCGAGTCAGACACTAAATACTGTACATAGTCAGACTGACTCAGACACTAGAATACAAAACATAATGAGACATTGTAATCATAGAGAAAAACAGCGTACAAATAATAAAAAATCAGACATTGTACATAGAGTAAGACAGTGTATAAAGAGTCAGACATTGTACATATAGTAAGACACATAGTCACATCAGAGACGAGCACAGTGTGAGGTTAATCTGTGAGAGGGGAACCTCTGCGTGGTGAGTCTGTACAAGGTGTATTTGTGTTGGTCAGAGGACTCACCGGGAACAAGGAATTCCAGGTCAGACAACGGATCGTCCACCGACAGATCCATCATGCTGACCTCTACGGTAGGCGGCAAGGTCAAGGTTGCCAGACACACTCTGGTACCTGGTGGAAGAAAGTCAGTTAGTAACTGATGCCATGGTAGACAATAGACAAGAAGCATACATCCAATAGGTGTAGGCCCGGGATGCCTACAATAGGTGTGGAACAAACAAACAAAAATTCTGGGATGCCGACATCCTTTTTTCGTTTGATACATGCCGCAGTGATACATTGTTGTTACAGGGATTAAGAGGGGGCGATTGTTATGATACCACGATATACTGAAGCAATAAGAAGAGATGATTTGATCGCCAACCTCAGTGATGACCACAATCATGCGAGTGATCCTAGAGACATAAAGGTTGCTAGGAGGAGACAACCAACTCACGGAGTATTCTTGTGAATTTGTTACACTTGTGAATATTGAATTTGTGAATTTGCTCTACTTGTGAATTTATTAAATAAGCATTCTTCGATTCTAAAAACAATACGTTTTTTTTGTCTATTAAAAATTTCAAGTAAGGTGTAACCAATTGACAAGGAGCGTTAAATCAATTAACTATGTGTGTTAACCATAGTGCAGCCGTAGAAATGAAAATACTGTTTTGTCGACATGTTAATGTGTGATCAACCGTAACTAACACCTTGTGTCGGCGTCCCGGGCCTAAACCATCCAATATATAGGAAGTGCCTGGTAGTTGTGTGTGTCACTCAGACATAGTTCACCATAGATCAGCAGGCCAGTCGCAGACTTGAACTCTGTGAGGTTGCTAAAGATTTTGGTATTTAAGAGCAGCAGAACTAAACGAATATCTGTTTTTCAAAAGATGTCAAACATGATAAAAATGTTGGCCAATTTACACCAATATCAATACATATTCCAGAAAAATATTGACAAATGTGAATATATATATAGCATCAACGGAGACAAGGTTAGTATTATTGGGAAGAATAGAAATGTACAACATTCATTATTGTATTTTTAGGCTGCAAGATATAGAGGATTCCATGGCACAGGAGAAGGTAGCTGCTGCTGCTGCTGTAGATGCTGACGTTACCTCCGAGGTGCAGCGACACTCTCCTGGGGAAGTCCTGCACGGACTCCAAGATGGCCGCCACTGATGTGTTGGTGATGTTCATGTTGCTGCTCAGATCCAGATGCTTCAGCTGGTTACAGTGGGAGGCCACAGCCTGGATCCCTGTCATTCCAACAATACAGTGTAGTAAGTTTATGAATTCAGAGTTTAATTTCAACTTGGTCAGCGATCTCACGGAAAAATATTTACGGTGGAAGCCACAGAATACGTACTACAGAAAGATGGCTGATGGACAAGACCCATGGGTGATAACTAGGCCTGCAACGATACGTATCACGATTCACATGTCACAATATGATACATGATATGATACCTCAATAATGTGTTTGATCGGAAAAACAAAAAGATACCTTGAAGCTGAAATATTGCCAACCGACGATTTAGCAAAGCCAATGGTGGATGGGGGCCCCATCCATTTTATTACTAAATTTGGTCGAATCTAGGTTGCAAAATGTATTTCATAAATTGCAGAGACATCTAGGCATTAATTTTGCAACCAAATAAATTAATTTACTGGGGTTTTTTTGGCGGTAATTACTCTTTATTACTTTATTCAACGACGTGCTGTTTTGATCGGATCGGAAATTATCTATCGAACGTTATGGTGGACAGCTGATGGAACAGCCTGGATATTTCCATGAATAAAATACATCTGTATCATTGTGTACCGATACGTAGCCTTGCGATACGATATGCGAATCGTCAAACTTTGTATCGCGATGCACTGATGAATCGTTGCACCCCTAGTGATAACTGTCATATTGCAGGTAAAATGCAAATAATCACAGATATTGAAGCTAGTTGAAAATATGGATACTCACCTGCATCAGTTATCCCCCTGCACGATCGCGCGGATAACTTCTGTAGGCGGCCATTGATAGCCAACAGCTTCAAGGAATCATCTTGTATCTATGCAAATATTTAATCTAATCATCTACTACCTTCTACGATTTGCTACAACAAATGTCAATTTATAAAGATAGCACGGAAACAGTATTGCTGCTGAAATGAATTACAAAAGAGTTGAGCATGTAAACACTAACTATACAACTGTTGAGATATTGTATGTTTGTACCAGACTGATGAAGATAGTGAAATAATTATTTAGAACACCAGTATTCAAGCAATAACTGATTGTGATTAGTAAATGAAAGCTCCGAGAAGCAATTAGACAATTTACATTAAAAATGAAAATTAGATTTCAGCTAGTATTCAATGTTTATAAGATACTGTAGATCCTGAATTTAATGTGAGCCCAATTTAATGTGAATGGTTGTTATGAAGCTGAAATGATTGACAGCTCGTGACAGGTTAATTACATGACCGAAAAGGTGGGGAACAAATGTGAAAAGAAGACGTGTGGTTAGCACGTGACGTGAGCAGAATTTAGATCATGTTGCAACAGCTGAAGTACATGTACTAATATTTGACTGTTTAACCCTCTCCCTGCTGGATGAAGCACAGCCACTTCCGGTTGCCTTCAGCGTGGAGTTAAATATGCTTTGAGTTATTGTTTAATTCTGCTTTGCTGGTAGTTACTGGTAGCCTCTCATTGCCATGCTGAACGGCCAAACAATGCTCAGGCAGTGTTGGTCAAGGTATAAGTATATACAGTACTACATACCTTATGTACAAAGTTGATTGTAAGGTCTTCCAAGACAGACAGTTGTGCTAGACTCATCAAACCAACCTCAGTTGAGTGGTCACATCCAGTGATGTCTAGACTTCTGTAGAAAGATATCGTGAGAAGGAAATAGTACTTAATTTGTATTTATTTAATTAGCAGTCGAGATTATTTCATATTATGGTTTGTCAATTTACTGCCCGAGCAAACCTGCAATACCTGTAGCATAAGATGTTGCAGTAAACCTGTTAGCTCTTGCTGGTAGTGACAATCTAGTTAGCTCTACTTGGTACTGACAAACCCAAATCTGCATCACATCATATCTTGACCTCGTAGAGGTAACTGGCTAACCAGGTTAGGGTTGATTTTTTAATCTTTCGTATCGAGTCCTTATAGTTTGGTATCAGCCCTATCGTGAACTGCTGTCCACACCGGTGCATAAAACATCTGGGTGGAGTAGCTGAATGGGCTATGAAAGAGCTAAAGGTGTTATTTAAAAAAAATTATATATATATTAATAAAACATATATCTGTGTATATATTAATGTAAGTATTAGAATGGACTAGCTGGCAGGTAAAGTTATTACCTGAGTTTCTTGCAGCCTGATGATATAGCCGTGAGTGTGATATCTCCAACACTGATATTCAAAGCCAGGTCCAACTTGACCTGCCAACAGAACATGCCCATGTACAAGTTACTAAGTAATAAGATTTTCAAATGTTGACAACTTCAAAAGTTTAATAAATCGGCCACAATTACATGTACGCATGTGTAATATACTGAACCAATGAATATGGATGACCCAATGTTAGTAGAGGTTACATTGCTTGCCATTTGGACAAAGTGAACTTCCTGGGATACATTTTGTTCATTATTCACACCAAATTGACAGCGAGTTTCTTTACATATATGTATTTCCATCAGATATCATGTTTTATTTTAGGATATAATATAATATAATGTTGCAGTATGTAATGTGGGATAAAGTTTAAATGCATAAAATATGTATTCTGACAGATCTAGACATGTAGAATTCATCAGATTAACAAAATTTGCAGATGTAGTTCCCTAGCTCATATGAAAATCAAAATTTAATTACATGACATTGATATATGACTAAGGTATGAAGGAAAAATACGGAAAACTTAAAATAATATGCAAAGATGCAATAATTTGCCCGTTAGCGGCGATTGTGACAATTAAGCTGTTGTTCAATTAAAAGTGCTACTGTTGATGATAATTACCATATTAGTTTATTGTGTTTTGATATTAAATTTAGTATATTAGCTGTATCCTGATTTTATTTACATGAATAGAAAATGATATGAATAAGAACAGTCCTAAATAGAAAGTCCTAAAATTTAAATAAAGTATGCATGACGCCAATTGCAGACATGGGCAGAAAGAAATTCCTTTACTGTTTCTATGACTTTCACAAAATTCTCATGCACTTAGGATAAACAAATTGGATTCAATTTTAACATATTCATTGAAATCAATCATCTATAGTAATTATCACTGCATACAAATGACCTCACATATATAAAAGAAATCGTGCAAAACTGATGAAAAAGAAATATCTTGTTTAGTGATGACAATGTTCAAAATAGAACTACGGATGTGGCTTTTGTAGAAATCTGCGCACACTTTCAGCTAGTGTCAGCAGCCCTAAAAGATGGATGCTAATAGTTCATTGGTGTATTACGTTCTTAAAACACTGTGATATCCGAATTAAAAGTACAGTTTCACTAAGCAATAGTAAAACTATATTGATTTCAACCATTGTAATTTTACACTAACCTTCAACAATTGTATTGCCATTAATAACTGGCTTGTGAAACTAGGTACAAATAAAACTACAAAAAGATTTCAACCCACCAGATTTTTCGACAGTCCTAATGGACTCCAGGCCTCATCCCCCACTGAAACACAGCAGCCCATGGTAACTTTAGATGATTACTCACACAGAGACAAATGGGCAATAACAAATTTCAGGGTATTAATATTTAGAAAATATCAATGAATAGTAATAGTAAGTGAACTCACATAAACCATTCCAACTGGACACTTGAAGAATCTCCAGCCTTGGAAATTTCTAGAAGTAAAATTCCAATGTATTTGTTTACATTACTACCATGCAGTGTCATGGAACTGATGCCAGTGACATCTGTCAGATATGTATGGGAGGATTATCCATTAATAACAAGAACCATTCTGACCTACTAACACTCACTTTCAAATTACAATTTAGTTTTCTCCACCATTAAAATCTACAGATAAATGACATCTCTGTCAGTATTATTAATCAAGCAGAACTGACTATAGTGTATATCCTTTCCAACATAATTCCCACTTGTAAGACAATGCATCATGAGGTATTCCTATAATACAATATTTAAAAAAAAAAGTAAACCAACATACAGTGCCTAATATGATGAGAGCAGACTTTGACAGATTGACACATCCCTGGAGGCCAAGTTCCTCTACCAAGGGACAAAACTCTGCCAGTTTTTCGATGCCAGTGGCAGAAAACTGGAAAAAAAAATTCATACAAATCATGGGTAAATAATGACATTTCATTGTTTTTGTGCAAACATAGCACTGCATTTTTGTTTGTTTCCATAAGGTACACAAAGTTCCCCTATAAGTATTATCTCATCTCATAAAAATATTTACCCCTGACAAACCCATTCATGATAAATAACAACTAAGATAAAAAACATATTTTACATCTACTTCTTCAGTATATTTTACTCTGAACATTGAAACCAAGTGAAAGACTCTATATACCGATGTGCATCCTGCAAGATTTACTATCTTCAAATTTGGTCCCGCCACATGGAAACACTGGAAGGTAAAAATGACAGTAAATAAACCTAGAGGGTACGATGAACAGTAAATGCTACATTAAGCTGAGCTGCCTGTACAGTGCACTCAACATGGTCGTCAGTGGAGACCAGACCCATAAAATAAGTCGCTTATGGCCAGCAGGGTGGGCTAGAGGAATCTGGAGTTAACTATCTGGTAAATCTGTATTCAGAGAGTGGTGCAGTCAATGTAACAAGTGCATAGTGTATTCACCTTTCCTGTAATGCCGAGATTTGCCCTAATATCTACAGCCTCTAGGTCTTTGCACTGGTGCAGGACCCACCACAATCTGCAATACAAGTAAGTAAATAGTCATTGCAATAGATTTCACCTACATGTATGTCATTTTCCCACATTATATAAAATTCTTCCCACACCAGAAACCAGAGATATCCACTAGAACAATGGAATGGTACATCCAGCAGGAAGAGCCAATCTGCTAATGGTGTGGGCAGATATTGCACTGAAACACACAAAGACAACCTGATGCAGAAAAACAAGGTTGATACACGGCAACCAAGGCTGCAGATTAGTCCTCCCCCTATCTGGTGCTGTTGTTTGCCACGACGTTGATCAATACTTGAGTTCCTGATAGAATGACGACTACAATACTATTACCACCTCAACAAATAACCACAATACTATTACCACCTCTACAAATAACCACTATACTATTACCACCTCTACAAATAACCACAATACTATTACCACATCTACAAATAACCACAATACTATTACCACCTCTACAAATCACCACAATACTATTACCACCTCTACAAATCACCACAATAATATTACCACCTCTACAAATCACCACAATAATATTACCACATCTACAAATCACCACAATACTATTACCACCTCTACAAATCACCACAATAATATTACCACATCTACAAATAACCACAATACTATTACCACCTCTACAAATAACCACAATACCTCTACAACACTATAAACTACATTACTATGTGTCAGAGGTTCTCATTTAGATCTAACAATAGTAACACCAGGCAGTATCAATAAATTTTCACTGCTACAATATATATGTATATTTCTCTCTTTAATCAAATCAAACAGTAATTCTTCATGAAACTGAAAACTAAACAACAAAATGCTTAGCTAAACATTATTTTCACTTTTGCTGATTTTCTAATAATATGACATTTCTATCTGCCTGTCAGTAATATTCATCTGTCTGTTGCCCAGAATTCCATATCTCTTGTATTCAAGACACTCACCCTTTTTCTGCCACATGTTGACACCTCCTTAGTTTTATGACCTGCAACAAAACAGCATTAACATATTACCAACAACTTAACACCTGTCTAATTTCTTACAAGCACAACATACAAAACTGCATTAGAGCAACACCTGTCTGATTTCTTACAAGCACAACATACAAAACTGCATTAGCATAACACCTGTCTGAATTCTTACAAGCACAACATATAAAACTGCATTAGAGTAACACCTGTCTCATTTCTTACAAACACAACATACAAAACTGCATTAACCTAACACCTGTCCAATTTCTTACAAGCACAACATACAAAACTGCATTAGTGTAACACCTGTCTGATTTCTTTCAAGCACAACATACAAAACTGCATTAGTGTAACACCCGTCTCATTTCTTACAAACACAACATACAAAACTGCATTAGTATAACACCTATCTGATTTATTACAAACACAGCATACAAAACTGCATTAGCATAACACCTGTCTGAATTCTTACAAGCACAACATACAAAACTGCATTAGCGTAACACCTGTCTGATTTCTTACAAGCACAACATACAAAACAGTATTAGCATAACACTTGTCTCATTTCTTACAAGTACAACATAAAAAAACAGTATTATCGTAACACCTATCGATTTCTTACAAGCACAACATACATAACTAGAGCTCAGCAAACATCAGCATTAGTTGATACTGGCACTGCACACAGTCAGTTATACCTTTAGCTTCCGACAAGACTTAGTGAGATTCTTCAGGGATTTGTTCGTTGCTGAAACTCCTGACAAGTCCAGGTAGGTCAGATTAGGACAGAAGTGACCTAAAACATCACGCACAGCAGTTAGATATCAACATTCACAATTAGTTTTGTTTCTTTACGTACAGGTTTAAATCTGCTTTCAAGACTGTTTCACAGATGCCGATGCTTGTCAGCTGGCAGCAGTATGAAACCTGCAACACATGCAGGACATAGTGTTGCAGTAAACCTGTGAACACCAGTTGGAACTGACCACCAGGAATGAAATATGCACTGCAACAGTGCACACAACGCATCCTATCAAGACTACATCAGAAAAGTAACCTCTGCAAACATGAATGCAGGATCTGCAATGACAAGTTGGAACTGGAGACCGATTGCTCCGAAGACCAAATATCTACCTCAAAACTACCACCAGGTCCCTTTGGACATCACGTGAACTTAATTTTAATACAATGTTCAAGACTGTACGTGTTACACGAGTTGTGGCATAGTACTTCGAACTGACAAATATGTCCAGCATGACATGAGGAAGACATTGTACAGACCGATGATATCAAGTGAGTAGTCTGAGAGTGTCCGGGGAGAGGCAGACAGGTCTAGAGACTGGAGAGATGACCCACATTTACTCAACAAGGACTGCATCAGTTTGTCTGTCACACCTGAAACATAGACTTGTAATAGATCCCACATCCACTGTCCCAGTCCAAGGAATGATCGTAGTGCTAGGAGATTTGTAACTGGCTTCACCCATATAGTGAGTTACAACTCTCGTGGTGTTACCATGGTGACAGAAATGACACAAACGATCAAATGATTGGACAGCTTACCTCTGAATCTGCTGAACATGTTACTGAAGTGTAGAGATTTCACTGTGGACCAGTTGATGAGACTTAGGTGATGCCATCTTCGACACACTGCCAGAACAACACATGGTCTTAAACACTGTACACAATAAATACTGTTAGAACAATACATGGTCTTAAACACTGTACACAATAAATATTGTTAGAACAATACATGGTCTTAAACACTGTACACAATAAATACTGCCAGAACAATACATGGTCTTAAACACTGTACACAATAAATACTGTTAGAACAATACATGGTCTTAAACACTGTACACAATAAATATT
>JAUTBT010002166.1:0-10249 GCA_032361225.1 Lepetodrilus schrolli
GCCGTTTTTCAATGGCCGCCAACCGAAAGTGTCTTTTTCACATATCAGCTTGTAACGCCTACAAGCTTAATTATGATGAAAATCAAAATTGCTGCATACATTATTTGAGCCACTTGATGTAACTAATCCTAATGGTTTGTTTGACCCATAAAATGCCGGTCTAAACATCAAACTTAAGCTTGTAGGAGTCTTACAAGTTGATATGTGAAAAAGGCACTATCGTTTGGCGGCCATTGAAAAAACGGTGGAAATGCATAGTGTAACTCAACTACTTTCTTGTTAACATGTAAATTATCAATGAGGGGGTCCCATGAATAAAATTATACCACTCTTGGAGGATCTGGGGGGTTGGGGTGCACGGTAGACCCTCCCAGCCCACGGACTACCAGGGTATGTCCGCTACCGGTCTGGTTATATTGACCACTGGCCATTTAGATACTCATCAGGCGGACATTGAAGTCAGAGCACCAGTAGGTTATGAAGCCACTATGTCAGTGAACCGTGTCTCTGACCGCATCAATGTATGTTCTAACTTCACTGTCAGAGCACTTACATGTTAATGATACTGAGGAAATTAGACATACTAGCTTCCAATCAACGTTCTCCAATTATTAATAAATAATGGTCAAGTCTTCTGCTGGACTTTGTGGTCATTAGATAGTGACATGTTTGTTATGGGATCATCTCTATCAGAGTCGCCAGCTCCGTGGCGTAATGGTTAGAGCGTTGGCTCGGAGTGCGGATGGTCGCGGGTTCGATCCCCGCGTCATACCCAAATACGTTAAGAGATCGTACTTGTTGTTCCCCTGATTGGCGCAGAGTGATGTATGTGATGTTGGAGAGTGATGTATGTGATTTTGGAGAGTGATGTAAGATTGAGGCTAGGACAGAAAACCATCGTAATATAACAATATCCACCATTAGATGTCAGAACTTCTTCAAGCCTGGATGTCTAGCGGTTAGTCTGCTTTAATTATGTCTTCCATAAAGAATATTGGTTGAAATGTATGGTTTATTGTCAGTCTAATCATGTAGAGATAAAAAGACAAAACAACATGGAATTATAGACCTTTATCACATGTTTTATCACCTCTTGCGGGTTGTCGTTTTGAAGTTCCCTTTTAGAGCACTCTACCTATAATAAGGAATCTATAAAAAGGCAAACCTCAGCATTTATATTTCCAGTATTATTACGTTACAAGCTATTGAAAATCATTCTGGTGAAATCCATAATATGGACGAAAATATACATGGCTTCACTATAGCAGACCTTGAATCTACTGAGGTACTGGTACGACTAGTCATTAGCAGTGACTCCAGCTTGTAGCGCCACCATTCCGTCTCTCAGGTGACGTAATACTGATTATATCTTGTAGTGACATCTCCCTAATGACTTCACAGCAGAATTACCCAAGGTTAAAAACATTAAATTTGGACTTAATGTATTTGCATAATGAGGCCGCCAGAGTCTGGAACAGCCTGACGAGTGAATGTATGAAAGCAGAGTACTATGGCGATGTCTGCGGGCTGATCAGCAGCTGATCTGGACACATATGTCATATGTACTCCCTGGGTGACTCTTCCGTAAACTAAACTTTCATTCTTGTTTGAAAGATATTAATATGGTTGTTATCCAGTTGTATTGTTTTTTAATTGGCGGAATAATAGTTCTACTTAGCTAACGCTTTTTTGATGCACACATCCCATGTAAAATAAATATTATACATCTTCTCTCTTTCTCTCTCTCCCTCTCTCCCACTCTTCTCTCTCTTCTCTCTCACTCCCTCTCTCACTCTTCTCTCTCTCTCAATCTTCTCTCTCACTCTTCTCTATCTCTCCCTCTCTCTCACTCTTCTCTCTCTCACTCACTCTTCTCTCTCTCTTCTCTCTCACTCCCTCTCTCACTCTTCTCTCCCACTCTTCTCTCTCACTCTTCTCTATCTCTCCCTCTCTCTCCCTCTTCTCTCTCTCACTCACTCTTCTCTCTCCCTCTATCTCTCTCCCTCTCACTCGCTCTCTCACTCTTCTCTCTCTCACTCTTCTCTTCTCTCACTCTTTTCTCTCTCTCCCTCTCTCTCGCTTCTCTCTCTCACTCCCTCTTCTCTCTCCCCTCTCTCCCCCTCTCTCTCTCTCTCTCTCTCTCTCTCTCTCTCTCTCTCGCTCGCTCGCTTTCAGCTGACTTAAGTCGTGTTATGCCAAACATTCGCATCACGTCCCCAGCACCGTGTGAATATATTCACCAAATTAAGAAATAACTACGGGGAACCATCTAATATACTGTTGATTGTATGCTATATATTAATTATTTACAGTAATTTATTTCTTCCTACTGCGACATAACACATTAATGTCCGGACAGCTAATTACAATTGACGCTGAGCGGAAATCACGTGGCAGTATGCAGGTTCAGTCACTGCTTGATTGACCAGGTCTGGCACTTTGTTTGGGTGGCTGTCCGTTTGCAGGACAGACAGGCTGAGTGACGCCGAGAAAAGGAATCACTATGTGACTATATGACACTTGACTTCCGGGTACCTGATTGGCTGGGCCCAATTTGTGCATAGACCACGCAACACGGAACTACTTTCTTGTATTAATTACTGCGCCTTTCCATTTCGCAGGAGCTCAATATCCATTATTGTATTATATGCTGTCTAAAGATTTGTATATACACAATTATTGATAAGAATTAATGTTAATTGAGTTCTTTAAATTGATCGCTGGACACAGTTATGAAGTCGTTAAATGACTATTTAATTTAATTCGAGAAAACCTAAACTGTCAATGTGAGCATGATACTACATAGGGAGTTGAGAATGGACGCATAGGACACATGTTTGTTAATCTGTTTCATGATGATCGCCCAAGAATCAAAATGGAAACATGTCGAGCAATGTGTCGCGAAAGCAGTCACAGTGAATTATTTATATGCTTCATTACAAAAAATATACTAGTATAATGTTGTTGTAGCTCCATGTTTTGAATGCCATTAAGACTCCGGTTCTAGAAACACCACAGTAAATGTATCTCCGATGAAAGAAATGTCTTAGCATCTCCGGAAACTCAACAATATTTGAACATAGATGGTAACAGGAATATACATACACAGCTACTTTAAAACGTCTATGACGGTTATCCATGACGAAGTGTGATGTTTTTGGAAAATATCAGCTCGTATAACTTTGAACCGAAGCCAATATTTGACGTTTATCTAACGCAGGTCAAATCGTTTTACCCTTCAAGATATCCATCGATAGTCTATCACACGTCTTCTCGCGTTTCATCATAGTCAGAAATGATTGCCCCTTGTCTGTGAAACCCAGAAACACGACAATTTACTTATCCAAATTAAGCACCAACAAAATCACTGATTTCCTCCTCCAATGCTTGATAGCAGTACAACATAATAGAGCTGTTATGTGAACAGCACCCTGTAAACGTCTGCACAGTTCATAGACAATTTCCCGCCAGCAAATGGCAACATTTATCAAGACGTCAAGTGGAAGATGTAATTAGGCCGTTGTGGCACTGTCTAACCGCGGAGGGATATCTACTTCCCTGAGAGGCCGCAGCAAGCACGCCGTGAATGAATAACAGTAACTTACGCCTGGCAATGTTGGCTCTGAAGTCACATACTGCACACAAACTGATGACGTAACCGTATCCCTAATGGTAACCGTGGTGTTGCGAAACCTCTCTAATGTTGGCATACAAGACGTAGATATAGTTTCATTAATATTGATTTACAAGTCATCCAATGTTAACTAGGTAACTAGTCATTAAAACTCAGGTATTTCATCGTCGTGTTCTTATGGGACTTGTAATATTGCAGTATTGGGTTACTTACAATTTATGTGCAAATATGTAAATACATAATTTACAAGTCTTTTTTTTATATGTTATATTTTATCCTCACTTCACAACAACATTACAAACTTGAAACATCTCTTAGATGAAGATATTAAATTATCCACAATTATTAAAGTCATACAATCACAGCGTGTAGACATATTTCATGGCAAGTTACACTATACACTGAGTCGTACCAAGTCCAGTTTTCTCCCCTTATTGAAGTACTATAATAAGTAAAACAGATGACTACCATATTCAGGCTATTACCGGAAATTTATACTGGCGATTCAAGCAAAGTTCTATATCGGGGGTTATAGTAGAACTGTGTCTACCAAACAGCGGTAAAAAGGTTTGTGGACGTACACATAATTATTTGTATGTCAAGTGAATGTATTTTGCAGTTGTCGCTAAGAACTTGTCCAAGTTATATATTTGTTTATATTATAGCTACACACAGTGCGCATGTCTAAATTAACTTGACCATTCACTACTTCTTGCATATTTCAGGCTGAGAGTTATGTGAGGCTAATAAATTTAAACATGAATTCAATACTAAACCGTGTGTCGTATTCATGTCCTGCATTATATTATGATATTTTCCTGGTGTAAACATTTTCTTTTATCTGTTGCAGTTCCAGTCACAGCGGGGTAAACATCTACAATAACCAGGAGAGGGACAGACCGACTAAGATACCCAATCCTCACGGTGAGTGTCTCCCCCCACTGTCTCACTGGACGTCTCAGTCACGCTGTACCCATGTTTATCTCCTGTACTCATGTGTGTCTCCTGTACTCATGTGTGTCTCCTGTACTCATCTTTATCTCCTGTACTCATCTTTATCTCCTGTACTCATGTGTGTCTCCTGTAGTCATGTGTGTCTCCTGTACTCATGTTTATCTCCTGTACTCATGTGTGTCTCCTGTAGTCATGTGTGTCTCCTGTACTCATGTGTGTCTCCTGTAGTCATGTGTGTCTCCTGTACTCATGTGTGTCTCCTGTACTCATCTTTATCTCCTGTACTCATGTTTATCTCCTGTACTCATGTGTGTCTCCTGTACTCATCTTTATCTCCTGTAGTCATGTTTATCTCCTGTACTCATGTGTGTCTCCTGTAGTCATGCATGTCAGCGGAACTCGATTACCAAATTACCTTGAAATAAATAAATATAGAGTGAATCCGACAATCTCATTGGTCAACATGATCCCAAAACATTGCGTTCATACTTCGATGAACGAAATTTTCTCAGGCCACTCCCACAAAAGATCTACTTTTGAAATGACAAACTTGTACTAAAAAAAAATCAAGGCAACTGCACAATGTTCAGCGTAAACAGGACACGAATCTAGTCAATAACTGTGACGTGGCTCTACTGTGACGGAAATGCCGACGTAGTTTACTCTATGACGTGGTGACGTCATGGCCAAATGACGTAACTGCTTCTGAGTTAATTTCAATGGCATTGTTATATTTTTTCACGAATGTGTTGAGGATTCTTTTTATAATGACTGACTGCCATTTATTTTACATTCACTGAGGTATCAGTACATTTACAGTCAAATCCGGAAATCTCAACTACTCACATTACTAAAAGTATTGTATTCATACTTAAAATGAACATAAACATAAATCCTTCTTGATTGACAGGTGACTGGTCGGGATGCATCACAGACAGTTTATTGAAAATATTAATACTCAGTTCTAAAAAACATTTTAATTACAATTGATCCACCGTGTTAGACTACTAGATCCATTAAATCCCCACCAATATGTTGAGTAATTTATTTATAAGGATTGACTGCAATATGTTTTACGTTCATCGGTGTATGAACAGAAAAACCGATGTGCAAACATTTGTATGAACCGCTTCGCGGATTCATTTAGTTTGCACATCGGTTTTTCTGTTCATACCTCGATGAACGTAAAACATATTGCAGTCAATCCTTAAATATGCAACCAAGCTGAAGCATACACTTTTATATGTTTCGTTCACATATATATATATATGAATTTCACACGATAGCATGTGCATGGGGCAATTTCAAAAATGTTGCTGTATTTAAAAAAATAAAAATTAATGTCTCTTCTAGGTAATTTATTTGTGTTGAATCAATAGAACAATGTTTACAGTGCTTTGAAAATGAATATTCGTGATTAGGCCAGATAGGGCCTACTTGTTTTTCAGTTTTTCGTTTAATTAATACAACTTATAAAATGGATTTATTTATTACACTTATTTATTAGCTGCTGGTCATTGCCGAAGTTTAAATCTGAATTAAGGAAACGAGGAGCAAAAGTTTCAGGGAGGAAAGTGGATCCAATAAAGCGGTATATATCTTGTACATAATATATAATAATAATTGATTGTGGTTTGTTTTCGCAATAATCTAAATAAATCAGCTCTCAACTCACTACAGTTGCTAGAGTACGTCGCGATCTGGAAATATTACTAAATACCCGTTATAGTTTTAGATATTAAACTAAATTTAGATTTACATGACTTAATTACATTAAATGCGTGATATCTTCTATAAATTTACTGAATGTCATTGCACAATTATTAAAAATGTGTACATGTCTTGCACAGAACGTCGCTAGATCAGCTGTTCGTAGATTGTAATCCTTTGAGAGAGAAAAAGTATAAATCTGATCTAGTTTTCCATTGTCAAAGCTTTCTTCAATATTGTTGTAGGTAATATTCAGCTCACTTTACGACGGCAGACGTCTAGATTATTGACTTTTATTTAGCAACTTATGATGTCACGCAGAAAATTGTAGATATATACATGTGACATGATGTGTTCGTAGGTTGGCCATAACTCCATAATTCTTATTTAAAATAATAAATCTAATCCAGTTGCCCATTGTCCAAGCTTTCTTCAATATTCTGATACCAAAAACTAATTTTTGTAACAAAGGTTCAGCTCGTTGTTGGACGACTGTTGTATAAGTGGCGCGTCATTCTTGGTCCGTATTATTGCGCCATCTAGCGGACTAATGACGCACGGTAGACAACTCACCTTGGTTCCTAATTACAGACGCTTCCAACGATGTATACATAGAATCTCACGAACATAAATAGTCAAAAGTATATGTGTTTCTGATCTATGTGTTTTGTATCCATATGCATCAAAATAAAATTTTCTTGGAAACGTTTTATGGGAATTTATTCTTATAAAGTGTTGAAAGCTGCCGATTTTACTGGGATGCGGGGTTACTCCTTATATGGACATGTAAACGTAATGTAGGAAAGGTAAGTGTCGTTAAAGTTAATGGCAATGTCCCAACACAGCTAGTTTATTATCAATGATAATTTAACTTTACTGAAAAAATTACAAGTATACCTGATTTCAATGTGCTCGATGCTTAGTATTTATAGATGTAACTGCTGTTGTGCTATCGTATCAATCACATTAACAATATTAAACATGATTTCTTTTTAAAAGACCCTGTGCTCAATTGTAAATAATGTTGTCTTTAGCTTAGACTTGTTCTAGAAATAGACCGAAATACATCTTGACAGGCGCGTGGCTAGTACTTTACAATAAAGACATGATTGTGTTTCGAAACAATGGTTAGATACACGTACTTCCCATAAATCAACATGTTTTGCTCGTACTTTTACATAACAGGCTATATAATTGGCTCCATGTGAAATAGCATGGCTGAATGTGACGTCAACAGATATTGACCGAATACTAGAGACATGTTTGATATGGATACGGTCATTGCTCCGACGGTCGCGTATGCTGGATGCGGACAACATTACACATCACACATTATCGTATGATGGCCTGTTTTGGTATTTTAGTACTGTAGTACTTTACTGCTTATTAAAGAAGTAACACAAATCTTGCTAATTGCAACTGTCAAGCTGTATATTTTCCATATTAGTATATCTATGTCCTACCAAATGAACAATTTTAACCCGATACCTGAGTAATAATTGAAGAACGTTTAAATAATGTTCTAGTTGACAGTAAAAACCTGCTTGGAATCGCTGTCATCTTGCCACCATACAAAGGGAATTCAATTTTAGATGAATTATATATATTAATATACACATGTTGCTTTATTCTGTGAGCAATGCAAGAGGACATTTCATGTAAATATTAGGAAGCATGAATGCCGCCAATCTGTGAAGGCATGCTTTGTGTCCCTGCGAGATGCTCAGAACATTTCCATCTATAAAGTTATTCTGGGAAACAATATGTCTTTGTGTCCCTACCCAGTTCCTACAAACCACAGTGTATTAACCCACATTTGACCAAGTCTGGGTCGCCACAAATCCCGGGGCCAAGCCTTTCTCATCATTCGTCTGTGGATGTGACGTTGCTGCAGACGACATTCGCAGACGTCATCAATAATACGCATGCGTGGTTTCTGCTGGAAATGTTGAATAGATTAACCGAAATGTATGTCCTTGCAGAATACCATCACCAAGACCCGATCGATGGGTTATGACGCTCGTTCGAGACCGAAATAGCAAAGCAGCGACACAGTGCGAATAAAATACTAACTCAATGAGAGAAAGCTGTCATTCAAAACTCGTAATCGATAATAATGGAGAAGCAGTGGTAAAACTGGCTCAGCCACAAAGTGCACGTATTCCTGGAGACATCTGATAGTATATTTATAGTGCAATTCGCATTTCATCTCCGTTCGATTTCATTAGGAACAGGCCTCCGACCTTAACAAACTCAATGCAAGTACGACCAGACTGGCAGCAACGACCGCGTCATTTATTAACGGGAATCAAAGTTTGTGGAATTAAGTCTGTCCAGGACAGCCCGACCTACGTATATTTGGTCAATACTCTAACATAGGTTCTGACTGTAATGAGGAGGAATACTGGGGATGTGGTGGAGAGAGAGAGAGAGAGAGAGAGAGAGAGAGAGAGAGAGAGAGAGCGTGTGTGCGTGTGTGCATTCAATTTGTCATTCCGTAATAATATGATTAATAGATTAAAAATAGGTCATATGTTATATATTCTCTTTATGCTAGCTGATAGTAAACAGTATGTATACATTCAGAACATTCCTTTGTGACCTAGACATAGCGTCCTTGTACACATATCTCATGTCTAGGTGAATTTACATCAAATATTCTAGGTGGACTTGACATGGCAACACCTGTATAGTTGGACGACATGGAATTACCTGTATAGGTGGACTTGACATGGCAACATATAAACGTGCAAAGCCTGTAATTAAGCGGATTCACCTGATTAAAAGGCAGTGATTGCCATAATAGGACAGCGATGTTCTGCTTCTGTATAAAGGTAGTGCAGAGTCTAGCTGTGTGGAGTCAGGGTTTGTCCTGTTGTTACGTATGGAGAGGTTTGATTGGTCGCCGTGTGAGGAATGACTAGATTTGCGTGTACCTCTTCCATCTGCATCCGGGTTACACAACCAGGGAAGACGTTCTCTACGACGTGCACCTTCCCGAACACCTTCCCATTCCATCTCTGATAGCAAATACAACTGTAGCTGGGGCTGTGTCTAGGCTACAGGGCTGATGTGGGATCTACACACGTGGCATAGGATGATTTGGGGACTGGTGAACGCCCTGGTCCCCCGGATGGTAGATGTAGTTGCTGCTGGCTGTTTGTGTCGGGGAAATGTCACGATCTGTAACTGGCGTTTTTACACACAATTTACGTTCCAATCGTCAGCACATCGATGCACGTGCACCTCATTGTTTCACGTTAAGTTGTCACTGGCATATCTAATATTTCAACATTATATATTTTTAAAAATTCAACATGGAGGTTTGTTTCAATTGCTTTTCAGTATAAAACCAGTTTTTCATTAATTTACCTGTTTTAACTGGACACACACGACTAATTTATTTTAGCTGTTATGAACTATTACAATTACGGTAATTTGTCTCAGTGTGGACAACAATTGGAGCATATTAGTCCATATTCAGAAGAAGAAAAACCCAGCTTAGTATAAATATCTCGAGTTCCGTGTCACTTAAGATCAACTATATTACTGGATAATTACCAGTGACTGCTTCCTCGCTCTGCAGTCAGTAGAACTATAGCACGTTTGGGCAAGAGTTACCGTGGTGATATTTTCTAGCTGATTTGAGGACACGTTTCAGTAGCTCTACAGGTGTGCCGTTCTAGAACTACATCTTTCTCTCTCTCTGACACTGTCTCTCTCTCTCACTCTCTCTCTCTATCTATCTCTATCTATCTCTCTCTATCTATCTCTCTCTCTCTCATACCTTGAAGCATTTGATAGTATTTAGAAGTTAATATATGTATATGTATAATCACACGTGTTTATATGTATACATAATCACACCTCTTATATATGTATACATACCACATCTCTTGTATATGTATGCATAATCACACGTGTTTATATGTATACATAATCACACCTCAT